>UZAN01041355.1:1015-25141 GCA_900618425.1 Echinostoma caproni | reverse complement strand
AATAAACTACCCTTCACCGTGTTTATTTGCTGGTGTGACCTCTCCAGGAGCGGGTGTAGATAAACGAAGGAAGCCACGAGTGAGACTGAGCTTTGTCTGGTCTCTACCCATTGACGTTTCAGGCATGATTCGATCTGGAGCCGTAAAAATCCGTCTTTTGTAGCTCATAGGTCATGGAGGCACGCAAACGATCACACCAAGTCAAGGTGCAGTCTCGTCATGCTGAGTATCTTCTGTTCTAACTAACAAATCGGATTTTTTCCTGAACCTCAGCATGAAAAGCTTTTGAATTTTGCGCTTATCACTGATCGGGCACCCTCTTCTTCTGACAAACATTGCACTCAGAGGGAGGATGCATGCGTAGATAAATTGGGCTATGCTCGCTCAGTTGTTCGCGTCTATTATGAACCCTCGGTGAGGGGTGGGTTGGGAGTGATATCCATTGCAATAATAATCCGGTCCACATCAAGAAAATCGAAAGTAAAAAGGACAAAAATTGTGACGAGAAAGCGATTGAACGAAAGTATCTTCAACACCCTGGGTGACATAGTGAAATTTGTTATCTTCTACAAGAATGTCCTTTACCAATCCAATGTGGGAAAAAACACCAGTTGGAACGGACCTCACTGAAAAACTTGGGTGTCGTGCTCATGATTATTGAGGAAATTAGCCTGCCTGAGCCACGGGGAATTACCTACAACATGATATGACACGAAAGAGAAAAAGATGAACTGTTTGCATGGCGGAACACATATCTCATGACAGGATTCATTTCGAAGACGTATACGTGTGTTTATCTATGACGTGGTGATTTTCAAGTGGTGAAGATTGCCATCAAATCTAACCGGATGTCGGGAATTCGAGTTTACCGCCGCACAAATCGTTTGGCTGTCTCAGGCAGAGCTTCAACGGCTGTAATATTTTAATGAATATTCATCGGAAGAACATAACACTCTCAAGGAGCGGACATATTTCGTCGACCCTGAAACACTGGTACTTCTTTAGGAGGCGCAAATTGGTCAGTTGGCGCTTGTTACACAACTTGGATAGGCCGTACAAGAGGGTTTGGGCCTTTTAAGCTGATTTTGATTACGTGATTCTTTTTTTGTTAAGGCTTACACATTTATTCCGATTGAGATCCTTTCAGCTGTCAAAACGAATATTCCACGAGTGTCGACGTATGTTTTCAGGAACGTATTCATATAACTGGCGGAAAATACTTCTGAACAGCTTTTGTGCTCTTGTTGATACTCATCCGTTTGGGATACGAACCACAACCTTCAAGCTGCGCAACAAGACACTGAACCGTGAACACCTGTTGGGAGAAAGTTACTGCGCGAAGAGAAAAAAGTGAACCCCAATTGTAATCCTATGACAGAAAGTGGGGGCTACATTCACTCAAAGATGGTGCTAGTGGTGGTGGTGGGTTGGTGTCATAAATCCACAAAACTGTCCTGATGAGGAGAGTTATTTAATAAAAAACGGATGAATATCAATGAAGCGGCATTCATCAAACAAAATGTCTCATTTGGAACAGATCTGCAGAATACCCATAGGCACAGAGAATAGTTACTGAGACGCTTCTTTGTATATGCAAACTACTCATAAGTGTGAGTAGTACCTTACAAAAAGAGTTGTGATAGTGGTTGGTAAGCAGGCGCAGAAGGATGAAGCTTTAAAGTAGTTCTCCAAAGAATTTCAATTCACCTGTTGATTTGGGTCGGAATTGAATACTGAGTGCATTGTTGTTGGGCTCTCGTCTGTGATGCTCTGAATGGTTCTTGTGTTGTTACAGTGATCAAACAGACTTCCGATGAAAGGCACCCACGAAACACCTTCCCGAAAAGCTATATTTTTTAAGGAAAGCGGTCATTAGATGCCAAAGTGTGACATATTCTAGAGGAAATTAACAAATCCGGTTCGATTGAAAAGTTAGTTGTCTCATGACAGAAAGACTGATACAAATGTCCAACAATAAAGACTGTGCATTGGGTTTTGATAACTTCAACACAAAACCAGGTTTACGGTCCATCAATGGGTTTTTTTAAATCCGTTCATGATTTTTTCCAACTTAAGTCCCATTAGTTTCCAACTGATGGATCACAAACCGTTGTATAGGGGAACAACTTAAGTGTATACTATTGTCCTTTACGGGATGATGCCAAATTCATTCCAAGCAATGAAGCTTAATACTCAACAGACTGAGAGGAAAACGATGTGGCGTCGGACACATCCTGTGATAGAATGCATTTAGAAGACGTACATCGGTGTTTATGTATGGCGTGATGGTTTTCAACTATTTTTTAAGATTGCCGTCACGTCTAACCGGATGTCGAGAATTCGAGTGCACCGCCACGCAACGTTCTCACTGCATCAGGCAGTGCTTGAACAGCTGTATCTCAGAACAACTTTCTACAAGCTGAACTTTTAATTTTATGCTCAATAAAAGAAAACATTCATTCATTTTTGTTGTGTTTTAATATTTTACTGAATATACATCTGAAGAATATACCACCCTCAAGATGCGGACATACATAGTCGGCCCAGACACGTTGGTCTTTCTTGAGGAGACGCAGCTTTCTCAAGTTGATCGTATGACACCATTTGGAGAGGCCGTTGGAAAGGATCGTGATTGATTCGTTCTTGCGGCAGCTCACCCAACTATTTCGGTCAAGATCCTTCTCTCTCGCCAAAACAGAAAGCAGATCATAATTGAATACTGCAATTACCAATTGTCCCCCGCCCTCGGTTAGTCCTAAAGCTTAGTAATATGAGACAAATGATGCTGCTTTGACGAAGTCCACTCTGGATTTATAGCACATTTTCACAGCGTAAGTTACCCTATTTCAATGTTAGTGTGTCTGACACAGTTTATTCCACACCGGATATGTTGTTTAAATGTTCAGCCTTTCCCTGCTGGTTACTGAGGAAAAGAAATTATGTGGGTGTCTACAAAGGGTTAAAACACAGAAACGGAATATAATTTGCAAACACCAAACCACTAGGATGTGATTCTGGTTAAAGATTAGGGACAGATCGATCTAGGATGCACTGTCGTTATCCGCACATAAATACGGTCCGAATAGATTGCTCAAAGGTAGGGCGAATCAACGACGCACATACAAAGGGACGTTTCATGGTTGTTTTTCCTGTGCATGGATATTTGGATTATCTTATTGTTCTCACGCTTCAAAGGTGAATTCGTTGTGAATATAGCAGATGAAGCGTGAACGGGAAGGCTAGGAGGCACTGGACAGCTGTCTCGACCTGGTTGGGTTTCATCAGCAGTGTTGTCACGTTCTCTGATGTCGGAGAGCACTTGATCTCCAACACACAGTTAAGGCCCTGAAGGGAAAATATAGTCCTTTAACACACAGAGATAATTATTGAGCGTGGGCAACGACAGCGTATTTTTTGACGATGGGGAAAACAAAACGATTGAATTATTGACTAGAAGATTAGGGGTGGGCTTACCTAACCACTGTGAATGTTCTAAGTGCGATAGTCACATTTTATTCAGCAATCTAACAGATCGTTCGTTTGCCTTCGTGCAATGTTGTTCCAAGGTAGTATGAATAAACTGTGAGGCATCATAATGAGACAGTTTATAAACTTTGTGATTACTTACCTCTTTCTTTACTAGGGTAAATGCTATCCCGTCGTTTGTAATGAAGATTTCACTCATTCGGATCTGATTCGAAGTGAACGAGAGATTAAACGATACCACGTACACAGTGATCAGCCGACCGAACAGGATGTTCACATGTCGTCGAAACGGTTTCATTGCGTCCCCGGCACACGAGGTCCAGTGCAAATCCGAATTCAAATATGTCTGTCGATAGGTCTGGACATGACAGTTTGCTTTTCGAAACACTTGCAGGCGAACTGTTAGGAAGATAACGGGCGAAAGT
Source organism: Echinostoma caproni (assembly GCA_900618425.1). NCBI lineage: Eukaryota > Metazoa > Platyhelminthes > Trematoda > Plagiorchiida > Echinostomatidae > Echinostoma > Echinostoma caproni. The sequence goes on along the minus strand of UZAN01041355.1, from coordinate 21,230 downwards.
GTTTAGAGAACGGAGTAGATTCGCATATTAGCCTGTGGTGTTGAACAGAAAACTGCTTACATTTTCGTGCAGGTCATACAAGGAGGGGGAGAGCAAATATCGACAATTATCAATCTGGAACAGTTAATAAATTATCTCTCACGAGGTGCTGTTTTCCACTCGAAACTCTGCGGCCTTTATCACAAGTCTTTGCTTGACCGTTTTCTCTGTAGCTGAAAGTTGCTTATCTATTTATATTTCTGTTCCTGTTTATACTGCCTGTTCCTGTGGAACAAAGAATTTCAACTAGGTCAATAGACATCCACATACACTACTTAACAAAACCGGTATTTGACATGCAATTGCTCACTGGTAAGCACTTACCGCTCAAGATTCATGGTTTGTATTTAGTTGATTACAAGCATCGTCGTTGAGCCACTTATTCGGTATTACTATCGATTGGTAAGCGTTTGTGTTTGTTCATATCGCAAGGTATGCATTACTACACTTATTGGAAAATGCAATCTATTGCAGTACGTCAATTGAAAGGATGTTGCAGGCCACAAACACGAACATCGAATGAACAAGTTTACATGGAGCAAAATGTGAGGTGGCATTGAGGATTCTATATGAACCGGGAAGTTAGTCACCATGATGAAATGTGAAGTGATAACGCGCACTGTGTAGTTTACATTTCTGAAACAGCACTACCCCCAACTGAATGTGACCCACAAGATGTTTCACTTATCTGCGATGGCAATCAGGTCATATCAATGAAGCGATTCGGTGAACTGAGTTCACAAGTCCAATTGCGATCTGTCAACGATGGTCAAACAATGCAAGCCCGAATGATCGATCGGTCATCCCATTCAACCGAGGAGATGGAATTCGCATCATGTTCACATTCATGAAAAAACGTTTACCATGATTAATCTCACCTGGAGACGACTGTAACAGCACCGGTTTGGTAGCCATAAATGCTGTTCCGTTGGTCTTCGGTGTATTGATGAACGTGTAACAGAGCACTTCCAGAGTGAGGGATTGCATCTGAAACTTTCGGTTGTTCGGAAAATTAAATTGAGGTTTGAATTGGACGATAGCGTTCCAGTTCCACTCTTCTCCCACATGAAGACCGCGAGTCTGAATGTGCGGGTTCATTCAAAATGGGAACAAAACCACGAGCAGCGAAGGATTCGGATTTCAGTCCAAAAAAGGCAGAGCATGGTAGCAACAACTCAAGCATGAATAAAAGCCTTCCACGAAAATAGATAAAGCGAACTTCAGGTCTTTTCAAATGCAGAAAGAGATGTGTTCAGTGCGGTCCCGGACATTTGCTCCGTATAATACAATCACAAATTCTCAGTTTTGCGTTTCATAGTGTTTACTTTCAGTTGTCAAAATACTATTTCCGATGCCAACTTCTCAGCATTACCAATCGTGTGTCGAGTATTTGAAGATAGTGCCGGTCATTTTAACTTCAACAAACTTGGTGAATTAGCAACAACTGGCGGAGGATGGGAGCTCCCCATCGTTTGTGTGCACAAATTATTTAAACATGCCGGAATCTGCTAAAGATTCGTGCATTTTCATCCCCATACAGTCTCCGAGTTTCCTTGTATCAGAAAAGAAACTTGATACATCGTCCATTTACGAAATTGGATGGACAAGTTTGATTGCTTCGTTGCTTGCCTGATGTACCACCTCAACTCAAAACTGAAGCCATTGATTGGGTTCTCCAAATCGGCTGCATCAATTCATTTTCGCGTATACCCAGAACTGAGCACCCTGCCTTTAGGTTCCACATGTGTTGCTCACGGAATATCCGTATTTACCTGCTCACTGTTCCGACACACGAGTTCTCATCCTAGTTACAAAGTACACTGACGCAGAACGGGCTTTTCTTTTTTAGTCGGTGGACTTTCAGACCATCGCGTTAGTATACTCAAACCGAAAACTGACAATATGACTGCCAATAGCAAGATCTGTATCGGTCAACACGAGGATTGTTCCCTCAAGCCATGCGATTCAAAATGCGCAGTATTTCGTCATCAAACAATAAAAGAGCTAAGGTAATTCCAGACGGAAACATAATGCCTGAGAATAAATCAGGCTTTAGATCATCAACTGAATCACATCAAGTGGCAATCGGAGATGAGGTGTTCCTCGAGAAATAGACTTGCTCAACTTCCTTGTATGAATCAAAAATTGTTTTCACCGACAGTGTCCACTAATCATTTTGTACAACTATATCCTTTTGATCTCGTTGTACTGTTATGTGAAGCCAAAAATATTCCATATCGATCGGTTAGTTGAAAAATCCGTAACAAAGTGGTGATTCGGTGAACAGGATTGGCTGGTTTGATTCACTACACTGAGCTGGTTTTCCCTAACTAGGCGAATGCCTCTCGCAGTGTGACACACATATCCAGCGTTTTGTTGACAGTGACTAAGAGCGACGAAATAGGACTGAACACGTGATAACATTAATGTGGAACAATAAACGAACGTACCCGAATGGTACTCAGTCTGTCTTCTTGTTGCATCGAGCCGAATATGGTCGAGTTCAAGTTGGCGAACTCAACCGAACTCACCCATGGACTGTGATGCAAAATCATCGTGATTTTCTCGCATTCCGATTGCGAGGGCAAATTCGGTGAGCTGATGTTCGCCCAAAGTTGTATTATATCTCTACATTCGGGAAGGAGAAACAGACTTTAAATAAGTTGTAATTTTGAAAACACAGCGATGTCGGTACAGGTGAAAATTGGCCGGCGTTTCGGTCACCGTGGGTAACCTTTATCAACGCGATTTTACAATCAAATGATTGTTTGAGAAATAGATTGCTTGAAACAATTCAGTACACTGATGGCTTGCACGTATGTTGAACTCGGTGACCACTTAGGCGACAGAAGCGAGATCGACTCGAGAATGTAAAATTATAGTGCATCAGAGTTCACAAAGATGGGTAAAAGTGTTGGACTAATTTCAGTGGGGCATTCCACATAACACGATATCTGCATACCTAATACGACGAATTTCTGTTTCCTGTCATCCATTCTTCTCGCATATGAAACCCCTGGATCTGGATAAGATCACATGTAAGGCATTACCCTGTATAATCTGAGTGGTGCTGTCCACGTAGTCGATTTCAATTCCCCAAATAGGTGCTTATTTCCCGCAAGTTACCAGATACGTGTGCATTGTAAAACGATTTTCAAGATCCTTGAGGGGAAGAAATGTAGTGTTTTGTGCGATGGAAACTCTTGCATCAGAACGGGTAAGCAAGACAACGGCCTTCCGATAGCTGGTAGTTGTCCATTTTAACCCAGCGTCATCTTAGTCGATTGGTTGTTAGTTATTCTTCCATTGGTTATACCTGCGTGAGACGGCAGTCGTGTGCGCCGACGCAAAGAACGTTTTTGTCCCGTGTGGCAATGTCTTTTTTGAAAAGCCCGTGCGTCCCTCGGGCTAATTGATCATTATTAGCAAGCTCATAACCAAATGTGTCATCTAAAATGCAGCCTCATAGACACCAGTTTTACCGGCGAGGTGACCCAGATCGGCAGTACGAATGGCGGTAATAAACAAGCTTATCAACAGAAATGATTCGGTGGTTGCATCGACCACACAGGATGACACTAACCTGCCGTTTGAACAGAGGTGCCGATCGGGTTAAGCTATCCAAGTGGGTTATTGTCCAGTGTGGCCTAACACCTCCGTTACATCACATATATCACAATAAGCTGGTCATCCTTGGGTTCTGGAATCGGTTTGAAAATAAACCCGACAGCTCATGCTTCCGAAATACAGTTACGCTGTTACAGGTAACTTTCAACGAGGATGAAATCGCACGCTCGCTTAAGCCTTTGTTCTACTAAGCACAAACCACGGAAACGCAAACATATACATGTTCGTGAGAAAGTGGACATTCATCACTAAAAACGAAGGGATCGGTTCGACGTGCATGTCATTAGAAATCACTTTATCCATCTGCTTCAGTAAAACCGATGTTTTCAACCTCTAATCGACCGAGAATTCCGGAACCCACTCACAAGATACCCAAAAAAGCTCTGCCTCTTTCCGATCCCTGTCCTCTCAAACCACGGGGCATTCCCCTATTCGCCCACGCCTGGTAGCCCCCACTTCTGGAACAGTGTCGTCATGTGTGTATGTGAGAACAGAAACACACCTCTTCTCTGTGACGCTTAAACCGGGCTCCTTGACAGTGGTCCGTGCATTTCGTTCACTCGGCACCCAAATGCCAATCAAGCCATATCCGAATTCGTGCAAATTAAGTCACGATATGGTGTGTTAAATACCTCCTACCATTCTAAAGCCCTCACGGGCCTTGTCTGATTCATCCGTTCCTANTAACCTATTTTATTGCGAATCACAATAGTACGTTTGGGCAGTAAAATGAAATTCGTTTCACACACGTACCCCGCGGATGCAATGTTGCTGGACGTAACTACATCCACATTCAGTTGGATAGTTTGGGCCTCATATGTGCAGTTGACTGGCATCGTATAAAGCGGGATCGGGAACTGAGTCTGATCCATCCACACGACCACTGTCAGTGGGACCGATATGTGTTTCAACAACAGACTGCAATCCGCAGGACGCACGTTCACGACAAAGTGAATGGTATCACTGATCACATCTGAATGAAGTAAATTAAATGAAGCAGGCAAGTAGAATAAAACGTAGCGTGATCAAGACAACATGCAATACATGGTTCACGTCAAACGGCTTGTGCCCGATCCGGTTTTGTTCAAGTGTTTTAATCGGGCCGGAAAACCGGTGTTACTCACCATAGAAACGAAAGCGTTCGGTTTGTAAAACGTCAGTACTGATTGGCACAGCGCTCACCGAACAGCGTAGTGGCACCATATTCTCACACCGATTTACCATTTGTCAAATCCGAACTATCCTTTAAACGCCAACATCCACCCCTACTCCCTTGCACCCTAAAATCTTATTCGCATGCCTGGATAACTGATGCACAAGATTTNAGGGTTACGAATCACCTAAGAGAAAGGAGGACTCGTAACTTAGGGATCACTGTACAATCAAAACAGTAGAAAAGGAATGTTAAAAAATTCCACCCAAATCGTGGTTGTCGCTGTGAAAGCTGGATTATTATTTCATCTGTCCTCCCCTTTTGGCTCTCGCTTTGCGCGGAAAATCGTGATGGGGTATATTCGAACAGCGTGACTCTCTGCACACACCCGGTATGCTCTACCCGAGTGCTCAACGCAAACGAGGCCATCATCATCTCTGGATTCGGTGCAGTTTAGACTAACGCACGTGAGTGGGATGATGCTTTGAAGTCATCTAATCCCTGTAGACAAATGATTTATCAACTTACATCCATTTGGAAATTGTGAATTTAATTCCCGTCCCTTGATCGGCCTGAAACGGATTCAATTCAATATCAGAAATATTATTGCAACAGGAAAATGTTCATTGCCTTGAAGCCAAGCGTGATTTAGTGCATTCATTTATGTGGTAAATCAATGGTGTTTGTCCCATACGTCCGTACCTTATCAATGTTCCTGTATTTCTATTTGTATAGACTTTTGCGAGAACAGAATGTTCGCATTTCAGTCAAAAATTTCACATCTCATCAATAATAGGAAAAATGCAAGTAAAATATTTAACCTCCAAGGTTCCTGAGCAATTTTGAAGAAATACACTGACGGTTTTCAAGGATTCTGGCAAGATAAGGAACTGGGGAATTTCTGTAGAGGTTAATGCGAGGGGGTAACAAGCGATATGTGGAACGCGTAGATGTATGAGAGCAGCATTTGGATAGATCTCCATGTAGAGGATGATTGCAGTCAGACAGGATTTTCTGTGCAAATGTTTCACATGCGGACAAGTGAAGCTCATACAGTTTTTTAGATAGCTCATCAACTGGTATAAAAGACACACGACTGATGATTGACAAACCTCGGCGAAGAGTTTTCAAGTCTTTCTTGAGTAGACCAGCCAAAACCACCGAGGAACAGTAAAGATGAACAGAAAAAACTCATTGATAGACAAAATCGAAGTGAGTTTTGCTTGGCATTGAACTACCTAAGTCTTCAAAGCAGAAAAGATAATCTGCGAAAGAATTGTACAGAGTTGTAACCATGGGATGTCCACTCTAAGCTATTATCAATGGTAACTTCTAAATACTCCACGGACTCTACTGAAGTTAGGGAATCTGTGTTTATGACAGAGGGATCACGGGGATAAATAGGTCGAAAGAGAGGAAGAAAGTGCACTGAAGGCACTTGGATAAATTATGAGTCGTGGATATGCGACAAGTTGTTCGAAGAATTCAGTCGGTCGTCAGACACAGAAATGGCTGGGCACAAGGCTACGTCATCAGCAAATTTAAATAATTGGGTTGGAGACCTCGCTCACAGGTCACTGACGTTGGTGGAAAACAAGGGCGGAGACAATACGGCAGCCTGTGGCACTCCAGAATTGTTCACGAGTGGTTTAGACGTTTTCTTATCGAGCCGAGTTGCGGAGTTCTGTTTGTGAAGTAGTTGACGAGCCACACCAGTAGGCGCTTGGGACAGCCAAATACTTGCAGTTTGTGAAGGAGGAGGGAACTTGGAACAGAGTTAGAAATCGATGTAAAATCTAAGAAAACATCTAGCAGATTTCGGTGATGCGTCCATAGATTTGGTAGCGTGATAAACGAGGGAGACAATAGCATCCCAAGTGGACCTGTTTGATTTATACTCGAACTGGAGAGGGCCATCAGGGTTACAGAAGGAAGCAGAAAGGCGTTTGAGAATGCTACATTCTGCCAATTTAAAACCGCATGACAATAGAGCAATGTGACGGAAACATGTGGACAGGGTGCTGGATCTACACGGTTTTCAAATGGGAATGATCGTGACGGGTCACCAGCAATCGAGAATAGGATGCGCACCAAGTGATGTGTGGATGATGGAACGTACGTTCCTTCTCACTAGTAATGAAACGAACATTTTCGACCGAGGGGTGCGCTTAAGAGCAACTTGCCACTCGACCCGATTGTGTTTTTTGTGTAAATTCCGAAATCCGAGCGAATTAGGTGTGGTGGAATCAGATCGTGTTGTAAATTCGCGAGAATGTTTAAGTAGAAGTAACTTCAATCTGCTGTATCGACGAACGAGGGCCATAATAACGACAAAAAAACCTTCAATTTCGATGAGATTTGATAACACGGGATTGTAGCGCAGCTAGTCAAAGAGCGCGTCGAATCCACTGATCACCCGTATATTGTGTTCGTGGTCGATTTAGAATAAGTCACGTGATCAACCAAGACATCTTGTTCGATGCGACACACTTTCAGCTTTATTTTAACATGCCTAAAAGAGATAGCACGTTACAAGTATAATGGTAGCCAATAGCACGCAACAAATTACGTGATATTGAGAAGTTCGTCTCATGAAGACAAAGTGAGGGCAAAATTGATCACATGTTCAAAATAGGGAAACTCGCTAAAATGATGTTGCCGTACTCCTTGTGTTACTCACCTTGTCCAACTCCGGGAAACACTCATTGCGAGTAATCAAATACGGTGTATTTCATGTCGAAATCATTTACAAGTTAGGTTTCTAAAGAGCAAACCCGCGAGAATCGTAGAACAAGTGTGACGGGACTTGATTGCATTTCACGCAACGGACTTTTATTCAAGTTTGTCCATAACATGAGATTGGTTGATGATTCCAGTCTATTTTGGGGTGAATCTCGTCGTATACGGAATTGGCAACGGGGAAACTACACAGCCAAGAAGCTATTTGCTCTGCACACGATAGACTTTACCACACTAATTCGTTTGTTGATTTATTCATAATGAATGCTCACGGTTTACGCAAATCGTCTTCACCACTGGATAGATTAGGGGAATATCTATCAGTGTCGCATGTGAACGGGAATTAAAAAGGAATGTTTTGCAAATCAGCATTTCCAATGCTTACTTGCACCATTGTTCTTCTGTAAATCGTACGTCACCTTTTCCACTCCGACTAATCTAATGTAGTTGACAGATTTAATCGTATAGTATTGGCCTACGGCATACACTGGAACGTATAGGCGAAATGCGCACGGAGGTTCTGTCACGGTTGAAATCGACAGGCACATCATGCTGGTGTTGACGGATTTAGGGGCCGGTTCGTTAAATTTCAGGTCGCAAATGATGCTCACGGTTGTGAATGTGTTCATTTGCAGCGGGATCGTTTCAAGATAGAAAGCGCAACTGACAGAATTCTTCTGCGATTGCTAAGGGGAAGTGAGGAAATGGGCAAAAATGGTTGGCGAATTCGGCAATCATTTAGTGATGACGTAACAGGATTAACACCGCAACTAAATGTGTTTCCTTGTACTAACTGTCAAACGTGTGTGTGTAAGAGAGAGAATGACAAGGATGGAAAGACAATTTCCGTGTGAGCGACGGGTAACCAGATGGCTCCGAGATTTCTTTGCTATGTTTTCATGGTGAAATTTTCAATTAAAAATTAGTTCTTACCATGGATGTCACTCACAGAAATAGGCAAAATGTGAATCTGCATTTCAAAGTGTTTGGTCGCATAAACAGTTTTATCAGTCTGTGGAAAAATTGTTTATTCTTTCTCACAAAACTGACCAAAGATGCCGATGGTGATCATTATTATCTACTTTCTTTCGAGTACAACTATGTTAACAGAATACCATACGCTAACTCCTGTCATCATACATGCAGTCACGTAAATGAAGCGAATGCGGTACTGGGTTCGACTTATAGTACGGCACAGCTGGTACTCTTCCATATTTAACACTGTGAATTCAAACTCCATCACGATGGTGATGAAGATAACAGCAACACTCAGCAGGTGGATGGGCCAAATGATGCTGGAAATGTTTACGAATCCTGACTGAGGGACACTGAAGTTGTCACAGTCATCGAGTGATTGTCTCGAAGGTCCAACTGTTTTTACTTACATGCCAGCCATTTGATTCTCCGACCCGCTGTTCGTTAAAACTGATTCGACAATCACTCTTTCGAATGCGAAGCAACTGTGGGGAAAACGTTCCACGGTCAGAGCATTCCTTAATACCACTGCACACCGACGCATTTCACTTGGACATTCTCAGTCACAATCAGCCTCGGAGCTCGGACTCTCATGCCTTCCGTCAGTTTGCCTACAATGACAATCATGCATTTACAAGCCGAATTCTGTCACACCAGATATTTGATCATGTTCCGTAATGATTATCACAGGTGATGGACAAAGTCCAGGTGAAAGATCAATAGAATAATGAATATGATTTGAGGCCGGTACCTGTAGCATCAGCACATTTTGCGCGCTCGGTCGGGATCTCATTGTGGAACTGATGCGCGACTCGGTTAACCCATTCTTTATTTTGTAAATGTCATCTTGTGAAAACATGATGTCAGACATTTCAGACTGCAACGATTCAGTGATAGCTTAAAATCTCACACCAACCGGTCTTAGCTCTCTGATCAGAGAATCAAGTGAAAATCTTTATCACCATATGAATGTTACGTCATATCGGGATCATTGATAATCTCCTGATTGCGCCTGGTTACTCAAGTCAATAAGTCTAATTTAGGGTAAGCCTGAGTATACTATTGGGACCGAGCTATCTGAGAGAGAGAAAGCGCGTATATTCGCAGTGAACTAAACATGATGTGGAATGTGCATTGGTATTCACTGAAAACAATCATAAATTGACCGCATCACATTGGCGTGATGCAATTTTGATTCGCCAGTAAAGTTGCTATACTGTCTGGAACTGTATGCCAGGCAGATGGTATTTGGCCCAATCATAACACCTGTTCACTTGCACAAATACTCTCAATCACTGTAGTCCAAATAAAACTATCAAATTCACTTCACTTTTGACAACAGGGTTATCAAATGTGAATCACTGTTCAGTTTTGTCCCACTTCATCAAGGATCGGTCAAATCACCCGAGTGAGGAATCGATGTTCTCAACCAGATCTCTGATTCATCATCCCCGAGCGCAAAATAAGCTCATGGAATTTTTCAGGCCAGGTTTCATTTGGGGGACTTTAGGAAAACGAACTCTTTGGGATAAGTGTACACAGGTAGAAACAAACAGCAATGTGAAATCATAATCAAGCCCGAATTGTTGAACATGAATGTTGCGTAATCAATTTCCTATTTGTTGAAGTTTATAAGCAATGTAGATCACCAGTGATATTTCCCCACAGTATAAACACTACCTATGAACTCTCAGTATCAAAATGACCAAGCACAGAGCATACTCGTTTCTGTCTAATCAGCTCTGTTTCTGCATTCGCCTCGGATGCGGTAACCACGTGCTGACGATGCGAGCACAACGCAGTGTCCAGTCCGGTGATTGTCGCGCATTGAATCAGCAGACTGACCGGAGGACCACCAAGATCTACACGTGTATCCACTTTCACATCGATCTGCGAAAAATGTCAAGAGGGTGAGGTAGAAGAAAGTTGTGAAACACTCGGTACGAATGTGTTGATCATTGCGGTAAGTAGTCGTGTAAAATATGCTGCTATATATCAGTCATAATGTGAATATAAAACAACTTGGCTTCGCGAATCACAGAAGTCTGTCAGTACAAAATCGAACATCATGTTGGTCATATGCGACTGATTAGTTTCAATTCAACACCGATATACAGAAGCCATGATATGTAGCATGCTTGGGTGGAACCCGGTCTGCCAGACTGGATTACAAGAAGAATACCCGAAACCATATGTGTTGTGACTCGCGAAAACTATCACCGAAGCCGATCCCTCGGAGCGTAGCCCAACGCTCCCAATTAAAGGACTTCTGCAAACAGTGCACACCTTTATTGGCAGCCGCCACCAAAATGGGATTTGAGAACTGGTGAAACGTGCGGCTACATGTGGGGTTGATCACAGTCTAATCATTTTTCCGGAACCGGGAATACGAGGATAGCGTTAGAGACAAGGCACGGTCACACATTCAGGATGGTAGAAAAAAGGCCGACATGTTCTCACAGGAACGGCTGATCCCGATTCATTTCAAAGGCAAATTGCTAGTGTGCTCTGCGGAAATGATACGACTGATTTGTGATTCAAGACAACCGCTGGCTATTTATGCATCTGACTGCTGATATCAACCACCAACAAACGCCAAACGGATCTGTGGATATGCACTATTGATGAGGCTCTTTTAAGAGTGAACCTCGATCACAGGAATTTGCGACGATAACATTGACTAGGTAAGCTGGAAACTGCGTGTACCGATGACTGATTGACTGACTGGTTGAAGAATAATCATCATTTTATTTTGTATTGCGCCAAACTGGATTCCTGGTAGCCGAGAAAATGAGCCCACGAGACAGGCGATCAGTGGTCAGAATTCATGTTTCTTATGGAGAAAGAAAATCTAATATAAACCGAGCAAATATGGTGGTCAAATTAAAACTGACGAATTCGTGAACACAGGTCGCGTGAATCGAGCTTCTATCAACATCACTTATAAGTTTATATATACACACGCTTGTGTGTGAGAAGAATAAATTCCGTGGAGTCAAACAAATCAGCCTGTCATGTGTTAAGACGGAGTCTAGGTAACCTGTCCGATCGCGCACGTCTTCGAGTCAGGCCACAAGTACGCTCGCAAAGCCTCAGACAGGCTGGGCCCGATTGCATGATCGAAGAACGGATCAGCAAATGTTTGTCCAGTCGATCAATCGATCAATCAATATGTCATGGACGCAAGCTGATTGATTAGTGCATCACTGCGCCGATCTCGTATGCGCAATTGGTTCTATATATTTGCCTATCGATATCTAACCCAAAAAGAATGCACACTGGCTGTTGTTTCAAGTTGTGTTCTCTCTCCGCGTTATGGTTAGGGTTAAGCAAACGTCGCTCGTGTGATTCGCACGACCGATCCAAACACAACACCATGAACACTTGAAACATAATAAGCAATCAACCTGTCTCACCCGGGCAAAGCAGTTAAGATGATTGGTACTGTTGGACACAATTAGATCAGCTATCCTTGTGGTCTCCGCCGATCAATCGGAGCCGACTTTTGCGCGTGCGCGGCTAACAGGAGAAAATCTGTGGAACTGAGAAGCTGTATTTAATCGCTAATTATTGGGAGAGTAGCGGGACTTGATGGTTTTCTATTCATTTTTTTTAAGCCAGTTCTAACTGTGTCGTCACCTCCTGCTGAAGCAAGCGTTTAAAATAACCAGTTCTGTCCTTGATTATAGTCAACAGTACACTCATGTTTCCATCGCTCCACTGGTGCGCATTAACTCACCGGAGTACAATCGATTCACATGCAATCATTCCACTGATTCCTCCAATGAAACACGACAGGCTCAATTGATAAACTGTTAAACCAAAATGGATGTGTGTGTGTGTGTGTGGCCAGTTGGCATGAGCTGCAGCTGAAGCAATATCTCGCGTCCCCAAGTGCTGCTACAATTCATGCCGTTTCTGCCGTTCTGGGAACCACTGGGATCATTTGGGCAGATGTGACGAATGCACCAGGCCAATTATCACATGTATCCCGTGTGTGCGCGGTTTATACACCCATTTGTGGATAGAACAACTGTGGCGCAAAACGACTCAGAAAGTCCACAAGGACTTACCCAACTGTCCTGCTCTCCCCGCCCGCACAGACTGCCCAGTACCAGTTGTGCAATATCACGTCCACGTGTGAAACAGCTGAAATCAGGGAACATCAAATTGAGACAGATCCTCGTGAGAGTGTGTGTGTGTGTGAGGATAATGTTTTAGCGGACAAAGCCATGACTGATTTCTACGGAAGGAGTAACAGTCGGGGAATTTAATTTATTACGACCATAAACGGAGGGTGGGAAAACAACAATATAGATAATCACAAGGAATAATTCTGTCGTCATGTTTCTATTTATTGGTTTTGTCATTTCCGTTTTGTGAGACTATTAACATGAGCGCGGAAATATTTTTCGAATGAGTACGAGCATGAAGGAACATAGCTGTCAGGCTAAACGATCTTTCAAGTTGCCTGAATTCGCGAAAGTAGTTATCGGATATTACCCCACTTCAAATCTTTCACATCCAGATTACCCCTTCGAGGACCACGTGATGTGGTAAACTCTATCAAATTCAACTGTTCTCGTATGCGGACTTTTGTGACAATAAACTCTCATGCTTCATAAAAATAGTTATTTCCATGACGTTATGAGGAGAAGAATGTGTTGCATGAATTTGGTGGGATGTGGTAAACTTTAGATGACAGAACGGTTTCACAAAATCGACCATCACAAAAGTGGAATGCACAAATTTCCGGCAAATTAAATTCTACCTCTCTAAACCAACTGTGATATGATCAACTAACTTCAATTTCGGTGCGGAATGATCTACGTGGATGGAACGGGACAATAATAACCTAATCGCGGGGGTAAACGTATTTCAAATTTCAAATTAGGATGACTGAATCTCGAACAACTGTGTGCCATAGAAACGACAGTGGAAAAGAAAAGACTCCAACACAAGCCCTATGTCGACATCTCCAGTGGTATTCCGGATTAACAAAAAGTTGCGCTTGTCACATTTGATCACACTTCCAGAAGAAATTGCTTTCGATGACACGAGACCAAATCCCGCGTCAACGAGAACATCTCTGTTTCGGTTTGTCACACACAAAAACCCCACGAAAAGATCGTATTATCCGCAGTATGTGCCATGCTGATATGCAGTCATATCATCATGGGAACACACCTCCTGCTGTATTACAATATGTTCTTTCATTTCAAAAGATGAAACAACGAAAATATTATTTATATTCCACTATGATCACAAGATGGGCTAAATTCAACTANTATTTCGCGGTGATCTCACCAGCTCCATACATTCGGGTTTCGGGGAGACTGAAACACAGACGAAGAGAATAGAAAGCAAGCATTACGAAGACCAAAGTTCACGTAATCGAACAGGATTGGGCATGGGGGCCAGGTAAACCCATCAGGGCAGGCAGCTCGAAGCTGGCCGCTAACCAAATCAGGCTCCCCATGTTTGATTAAACCTGTGTCTGCGATTAAACCTGGATGACTGCATTCACGATGAATCCCGACACGAAGGGAGTACCCAGATGTGTCACATACCATTGATTCATCCAAACGCCATTCCCTGTTATATGATAACTACCTCAAACATCAGTGTGAGAAAATGACAGATAAAACAACAGTGTTGGAAAATAACACGGATAAAATATCTGAAACTAAGTCAGAGGCAAGCGAGGAGCTGCAAACAAATCTTGCTAATTCACGATCAAAATGCCCTGACACACATATCTCCTTCTTCAGCTTCAACAAACGGGACTCACGAAGAATAGCGACGGGAATCCAGGCATTTCATTCCCGATCCAATTCCATTCACGCGCATCTGATGCAATACGGCCCCTCTGGCTGACGTGCATACGACGCGACTGTATAGCAGACAAGCATGACGACGAAACTGGATACGATACAGCAGTGAGACAATGTTTTTGTCAACGCCTTGCTCAGTTGAGGGTTGAACCACATTAGACTGGAGTGGTTGCAAGTTGAATTCACAACACTGAATGAGACAGAAATGAGATGCGTACGCATTAGGAAATTCCCAATTGGAAAATTACCACAACTCAAGCGGTGCAACCTCGCGTCAGAAATCATACCTTCATTGCACAGTGTGAAGAGAGCATATCCTCCAATGGAATTACGAGCGAGGCACAAAGACTGCTCGGTTCACTTCTGGTGAGCTGCTACTTCTACAACTATTATTGCTACCACTACTACTACTACCATTACTGTGCCTAGTATCATTATTATTACTTTATTTAAATCACTTGCCAAATCGTGCGTCTGATATGCAACCGGGAAAGTAGCGGTGGTAATGTAACCCACTGAGACAAATCATTAACGTAGTTAGCAAATTGCTAGCAATGGGGTGCAGTTCCACTCATTTCTACGTTGCTTTGCAGTTTATGACAGTGGACATTTCAGAAAACAACGCCTGATGATATCGAATCATGGCGAAACTGCTGTGCAGTGCAGCATCACCCCCAACCATGTCATCTTCAGAGGCCAGGCAGGTATCCTCAATGTTACCAATGCTGGTCGAGGCAGGAACTGATACTGATGATAATGGAAAAGATAAGCAATTTGTTCTTTATTTGCTCAATGGTAAAAGCGCCGGTGAATCCTGGCGCACAGTTCACCCACAGTATCCCTGTACAACTCGAAAAGTCTCCAAACAGATTACACTTGATAGGATTGCAATGCGAATGATGCCATTGGATGAGCTCACCTTTGACGAGTATACCGGATGTAATCGAGACCAATGCCTGACCGAATCCCAGTCAACCGAGACCATATTGCAGCGCCAAACATTTTGATGAGAATCGAATGATTTTCTTGAGACACATGAATGATCGAATTGTGCGCTATTGGCCACGAAAAACGGTTGTGACTGATATGAAGTCGGAGTTCCCTCCTCATCGTGCCCACCAGATAAAACGTTGTTGGAAGGGACTGGATTCGCACCGAATGTGTGATCGACCAATCGCGCCCGATCAATGACTTGCACGTAATTCAACACACTCGGACGTGGTATGGATGCCTGACCAGTGAGGACGTGGTCGATTGCTTCAGTCGGTGGATTCGTGTCAGGGTCTGGAGCAAGTGCAGTGAAAATTCGAGGAAGCCATTAGGTGGAATTCAATGAGAAGATACAATGAAAACACCATCATCAAGAAGACAAACGTATAAATGCACAGAAAGCAATAAACTGAACTCAAGTTCGTACACACTTGGATTATAACATTTAAAAGTACCAAACGAAGCATATCCATCGGAATAACAGTAAACTACTGCCGCAAGAATCGTGATTATTTCGTTCATCAAAAATACTATGACCATCATGATTAATGCAACAAGTTATCAATCCGGAGTGATTTACATGTTTCCATCGGTTATAGAAGAACCATTAAGAATTGTTGTCCCTCGGTGTGAGTGCGATGATCAGGAAAGGGAATGCAACCAAAATTGACAGCTCATTGGTAAGAAGAGAGTGTGTCGACCCCGGGTGGTTAGATTGAAACGCACACACCCCATAGAGATTTGACCTGACCCAATATAATTGATACAATCAGTTATTCATCACTCAATTATCAGAGAACATTACTATACCGATAACAATATTCTCCATAAAGTAACGTACCGTGGCCAGTATTTCTTAATTCGCAAATTGAAAACAAGTAAGGATACTTACGGGCGCGTTGAACAAACAACGTTGAAATGAGTACGAAGATCGAAGTGTGAAACATGAGCAGATATATGCTCGCCCAAGTTGGTCAAGCAGAGCACATCGGTTGGAGTTTCTAATACACAAATTATTATACTGTGATTATTGGAAACTTGGGCGAGAGTGTATGTCATGCTTACTCGCATGTGCTCATTGGTTGAAACCGTTCACAAAGCCCTAACGCACCAATCGCCTACATCCATTTCAATAATTGAGGGCGTGCGTTTTAGATGCAGGTGGTTGAAAGTAATTTCATTTCATGCACCGCATAAGCATGAACTGAACAGACTGAGAAAAGCTAATATCAGTAACAGACATGTCTCGAATAATTCCAACAAATTGATCACCGTGGAGACAAGTGTTTAGGACTTATACGGGTAGATAATCACAATGCACTTGCACACGCTAGTTAGGCTCACTACATCGTGTGTACACAAATGTAATGAAATGTTCCTATTAACTGAATTGATGATCGAGTCAAAAACGCCTTCCCCTGTTACCATAGGGCTACGTGTACGGAATGCCGTTGGACCAGTTTAGAACATTTAGATAGTACTCCTTACATTTCCATTCACCATGTCTGCACACGGTCAACGAACTCCATCAAGTCCGATTAGTTATCAGAAAATTATCCCAATGCTTCTAGGCAACAGTGAGATATTGCCCGAGTGAAGAAGAACTGAAGACATCATGTAGCTCATGCCCGGATATTCGATCCACAAATTATCCGAATGATTCCGCACAACAGAAGTATGCTGCCCGATTCAATGAGACCGAAGTGATATCGCATCCCAATGCGTAACACAGCATTGTTGACCTACCAAGAGTTGCTTCATCGGAATTTCAAAACGCAACCTTCAGGCGCACAGTGAACAACGAGCCGTGGACTAATCCGTCATCTCTAACTCTTTCATTGACTACCCCAAGTACATCTGACAGCCTCCAGAAATGGGACCGGATGACGTAAGAAGCTGCGCAGAAGCCATTTGTGAACGTTCAGGCTGTATCGAGTGATATGTCAGATGAAAACCGTAGTCAACTCAAATGCGCACGAATGAATCCCCATTTCGCTCTTAATGGAAGTGAAAAATCTGATAACATCACAGATTGTATCGAATCCATCCTTTCCATTTTAGAAATAATGCGACCCACGATCCTGTAGTGGTGTTACTGAGCCGAAGGATATAGACCATAGTGTTGACTTCGTAAATTGAACCAGGATAATCCGTGCTTATAAACACCAAACAAGCTTGATCAGGTCTCAGATCATTTGACGAAGATGATGCATACGCACAGACGTGCCATAAAACCGAATTCTCACCGTTTCTTATTCTAGCGGATGTTGCTTATTAAACTAATATTATGAATAACATTATCAATACCGCTGTAGTTGTTGCTCCACCCCCTTTAATCTTCTAATTTAATTACTGTATTTGTTGTAATAAAACGCAGCTTCCTCCCAAAACATAATTCAATCAATGAATGAAAATAGTGCTCAATAGATCCTCCTGTTCCACCGTAATTTACGTCTATCTCCTCTGGACACGGAGAACCGTTCCGTGGTTGATGGCAGTACAGGTGATTATGATGCTCGAGTTGTTACACTCCACTACATTTGGTGCATAGATCGAAACGGACATCTGGCTTGGCAAGTCAATACAACTTGACAAATACACTGGAATTATCTGACATGATTCACAAAGCAAGGTTGAAAGAAGCATGACCTACTGGGTTCAGTTTGCCAGTAGAGCACCAGTAGTCTATCACACGGATCAATCCCTATAGAGCATTATGCAGAACAACATGCATCGAACACAGAACATACAGTGAAACATTGAAATTTGCAATCCAACACTGAAAGGATGCCTGGCATACAAAAACATGAAATCGTAATATCTGCTGATATTGCACACAAATCCCTCGGCAGCTTAAGCGTGGAGTGGCACTGAGATTGGATTGCAATGATATACCCAATAGTGCACGTCTAAAGAACTCAAAAGTTAAACTATCGTAACAGGCCCATAAAGCACACATAACAGATAGCGCACAGAGTGGCGAACGAGATTATATTCGCACTAGATGGGGGACATCATCGAAGACTGTACAAATGAGACCGACTATTCCAAACTATTAGCAGGAGATTCTAAGTAGGAAAGCTCAATAATCTGTTCACATCAAGGCCAAATGTGTATCTAGGACTGCAGGACGAAATGAATCGCTCTGTCTAATCTGGCTGTTTATACCCATTTAGGTAATTCTGTGGAACAAACTACAAACGTGCCTTGGCCAGGAGTTCATCTGAGTAAGCAAAACCCATATAAAGTTGGTCATCGGAACGGTTATGTGCTCACCACCGTGATCGTGACCGAGGCATTTCACCTTCTGTATCGGATGCACGGTCGACAAGCACGGCAAACTCGTTGTCCACTGCTTCCTAAAGCGGGAACGGTGGCCAATGCTCTCTCTGCACAATCCCACCCAGACATGTGCTCCGGAAAACAATTCGTGCATGCCACTTATTTTCCCACTCCTCCCTTAAGAGTAACATTGACGATCGCGTGGACTAAGAAATAATTACACGACTGCTAACAATATGTTGCTTGCCAAATTTAAGAGTGAAGTTTATCAGTGTAAAAAAGTTCAGGGGTAATTTTGAGATTCCTGGTCATCACAAAACCAATACACGACGATATTATACCCAAATTATATGAAATGCCCGTTAACTTGCTCGCTCTTGTCCAAATGTGTTCAAGCGGCAATCCACAACTTTGTCCAAAAAATGAGTGCGCCTTTCATTTGTACAACAACACACTGGCATAGCTGAAACCCGTTTTCTTCCAAGTGAATTACATTCACTTTGCAATAAACAGCGTAAAACTGTTGTTACGTAACAGTGGAGATTTCGGCAACCCGTGCTCTCTATTCACTTATCTAACCAAGTGTCCAGCACACACGTATTGGTCAGAACAACGCCTTGGGTGCCCTGGCGACTCGACGAGCGCACTTGCACACACACACACACACACACACACAAATATGCCCGGAGAGGAGGGATTTGGTGAATGTGGACTGACGCTGGTAATTATTGTTTTTTTGTGACCCAATAAATCAAATGAACGGTATCCAAGTAATAATTTTGATCAGTATGTCTGTGCTGTTTTAATATGTTCAATTTGTTTATTCTCGGTCACTCGAATTATTTGGGTGGGGTGGGTTTGTTTGTGTTCATCCTGCCTATAATAGCACTGTTAAGACAACCACAGCTCGCAGTCCACCGCCAACAGACAAGAGAGTTGCACGGTTATAATAAAATACCACAGCATTATGCCTGTTCGGTGGGATACCTGAGCAGTCGATTCCTCTGTAGTGTTTCTCAGCCTCTTAAACCAAATCATATTCGTGGTCCTATGATAATCTACCATGTACCATCGGTATCAGTTGATACATCAATCACAAAGCTGATCCCTGATTACATCAATTCTTGTAATAAATTTGCCAATGATTCTCCATACGGTCTTCTTCAACCACTGCATCCCTTATCGGACTTATCGGTAACCACGGTCTATCGCAACTAAAGGCTTCAAATGAAAAATGTGTTGAGGAACGCAATGAGCAGTTTTTCATTGCTTTCCTGAAGTGTACCAAGCGAATTCGTTTTCGAAAATGGATTTGTGCAAACTGTTCCAACTGTAGGAACGGAATCCGCAGAATACACCATCTTTCCTGAAATTAATCTCGTACGAACGTTGAAACTGGCAATTTGAAGAGCATTCTTGGCCCCATCCATCCATCACTCCACCAATCTATCCATTCATTCATCTGTCCATCTACACACACTTCCACAAACAAACCCACCCCACCCAAATAATTCGAGTGACCGAGAATAAACAAATTGAACATATTAAAACAGCACAGACATACTGATCAAAATTA
>UZAN01041354.1:46398-59995 GCA_900618425.1 Echinostoma caproni | reverse complement strand
ATAGAACGGCGAAGAAAGATAAGGAAATGCAAGGGAATTGAAAGGAATTTTCAGTCTTTTTGACTGTCACAGATACTGCACCTAAAAATTCTGCCTTTCAGAATAAAACCGGAAGGAACCTTTGACGGGCAGTGTTGGAAGCCAAGGCAACTAGCTGACAACACAACGATTTGGACGCACGACTGTTCTCAACCACTTTCGTCCTGTGCAAACTGACCTGAACTAGACAGGACAGGACAGGACAGGTTACAGGACTTGCGGCGGAGTCAGAAGCAGACCAGACTGTTGCACCAATGAGCTTGGGTGCACCACCGCGCTGTGACAATTGTGTTATTTCGTTCACGTAGACGTTCGTGAGTGCGGTTCTGGAAAAGAAAAACGCACTTCTCGGAGTGTCAGTGCACGTCGGAGGTTTTGTTAGGATCAAAGCAACAGCTCGCAACCCACAACTCCGAGTTACCCAGGGTAAGAGATGACTTGTGGAGAAGAAACGACCTAAAAGTGGTGGTGCTGAATGTTGTGAACTTTCAGTAAAATGTGGGGAACAGTGAATAAAAATGGAGCTGAGGGAGTTGGAGAAATCAAAGTGGAGTGTGATATAAAGAGCTTAATGTAATTATGGGGACGGAGAGAGATGAGTTAGTAGCGACCTTAGGCTCGGTGTCAGATACAATCGGGGAATGCTGATACCCAGGATGCATCAAGCTTCAGCTTGAACTCGGCAATGGTTTTTGACGCCACTACCTCCTGAGGCAGTTTGTTTTGTGTATTAACTAGTTAGTGACGAGCTCCCTGTCACCTCCTTTGTGGATGGGGGCCACAGTAGCCAATTTCCAGTCTTGTGGCAATGTGGCTGTCGCCATGGACAGATTGAAGAGGTGAGCTAAGGGGTCTGCCAGGATACTCCATAAACACCTTAGCAGTGCCGGGTGGATTTCATCCGGTCCCGCCGCTTTGCCCCTATCTAAACTGACCAGGGTCTTTTCCACCTTTTCAGGAAGGAAAATGATTTCCTCTATCAGCGTGGATCCTGCTGGCCGGTGAATGGGTCGAAGGATGCCCTTATCCTTCGTGTGTACAGTCTGAAGTGCTCACATAAGGCCTTCTGGGAGTTTGTTGTGGGGGGGTGTTGTCCTTTTGCCTGATTTAGCCGACTGCTTCCCTTGTAGTCGACTCAGACTGGACATACCCGCAGTAGGCTTTAGGGGAACTCTTTGCTTTCTTGGCCAGAGAAAGCTCGAAAGCTCTTTTGGCATCCAGGAGGACGCGGTCGAAATACTTTCGCTCACGTAGGTACCGCAGGTGTCTTAGATAACCGCCTGTGGCACACAGCCGCTGTCACGCGGCTCGCTTTATAATGAGGGCTTTTTTTTCATCCGGTTAGACCACCAGGGTGCGGTGGTCCTGGACCTAACGGAATACAAAGGTGCGAAACTATCGGTGAGAGTCAGCAGGTTATCCCTGATCAAATCCCACGGTTCTACCACCCCATAGTTTGCCTCTGACCAGACCATGGTCTGAGCCGTAGCCTGGAGACTTTCGGTATTATTGCACCCATAACGTCGGTGCAATTTGAATTGAGAGAGGGGAAGAGCACAGCCATATCGGCATCGGATGCTAACGTGGTCGCCTCTGCCTAGCGGTGCACCTGTAGCAGTGTTCCCGATGTCATTCGTGCTTTTGGTAAACATGAGATCTAAGGTGCCAGTAGAGTTACCCAGTCGCCATCGGGTGGGATAGGTGACGTGCTGGGTGAGCGCCAATTCGTGCATCACCTCCAGTAGCTCATCCCCAAGGCTACCCACTGGCGCAGACCCCATCTCCCATTCGATCTCAGGTGCATTGAAATCACTCAAGACAAGAATCCTACTTACCCGAGTTGTTGTGTGCCGGAGAAAATCTATCAGTAACTCATTTTTGTCGATGCCTGCGCTTAGGCCACGATAAACACAAAGGAATGCTAATCTTACTCCTATGTGCTTGATTACGCACCCGGCAGCCTGAATGTTCTCCGTACACAGGGTGTCCACGGCCGTCTAAGGAAATTGGTCCGCCTCAAGCAGTAGAGCACCACTCCCCAACCTATCCCTTGTACGATCACAGCGATTACCCCGGAATCCTGGTGGACAGAAACCCGCGATACAAAATTCAGACCTGAGCCAGGTCTCCGTTATGATGAGGCAGTGCGTTTGGTCGGCCTCAGCCCGGAGCTCGGTCCACTTGTTCATTAGCCTGCATGCGTTAGTGTAATAAACACTGAGAACCTGCGCCCTTTTACCTCATATTGCTTTTGAGGGGTTGCACCCGGGAGTTGCTTCCGGGTGACCTCCAAGTTTTTTACCTCTGGCCTAGTGGTGGAGTTCCCCTGTGGGTCCTCCGCCATATTGTGGTCTTCGTGTCCTAGAGGTTCATCCCTCGGATCAGCTCTGGGAGCAGGGGTCGTTTTTCTGCGCGGATTCTCGTGCCCCACTCTCGCTACGTTAACGGACAGGAGCTTAGTGCTAAATTGCTGCCTGCAGCTAGGTGAGGCCGTTGTGTTGTGGTTGTGGGGGTAGTCCGGCCCTATGGTTACCTGTTCTTCGATCAACTTCCTCACATTGGTGGAAGCTGCCAGTATCAATTCCCGGTGACTCGGATTATGAAACTCTTCAAGGGTTGGCCTAGGTGGTAAGACGCTGAGGGGATCTAAGCGAGCCGGATTATGTTTCTAACTTGGTGTAGGAGCGCTTGCTTGCGGCTGCGCGTTTCACTGCAAAACGGTCCTAAAGATAAGCTGACTAGACCTCACTGCCAGTCGGAATCCCTTCGACAAACAGCTGCTGCAAACCTCCTGCTCCCTAACCCTAACTCAACACGTGATCTCGCCTACAAGAGTTAGACCGGTACAACAGCCTTCTAATCTGGACCTGATCTTCTCCAGAAATCCGTTGGAGGTAACCGAAGTCTCCTTTGGGGTACCTCTAGGGAAAAGCGACCACTATCCGGTACACTTTCTCTTTAGACAAATGACATCCCCAAGGCCCAAAATAAAAAACCGGCGTTTCCACGCTGTCCAAATTGAAGAACTACTTGACAACGCAAGGGAATTGGACTGGTCCAGCGTCGGTAACGTAGAGGACAGATGGGTTCTCTTGCTTAGGAACATAACTCACCTAACAGAGAAGCACGTTCCACTGGGGACAGGTCCCCCACGAAGCACCAAACCGTGGTGAAAACCCAGGATCCGTAAAGCACTGAAAAGGAAACGGTTAGCTTGGAAAACACATCAATCCTAAGAGTTTCGCTTCATATAGAAGATATAAACTCCTGTGAAACCAAGCGATCAAGACTTCCAGGAAGGCTAGACAGGTATACGAACCTGGCATCGCAAGAGACGCCAAGCTGAATCCAAAACGTTACTTCGGTTACGTACAAGCAAGGTCTTCTACTAGGAATAAGATCGGCAACGAGTTCAAGTCAACCTGCTCACCACGGATGAGCAAATCGCGAATGCCTTTCTGTCGTACTTCTTGAGCGTGCACAGAACTGACAGTAATCTATATCAGCCCACCAACAACCACGTATACGATATGCCTGAGGTCTTCATTACCCCAGAGGACGTAGATAGGGCCTTGTCTAACCTCAATCCAAACAAATCCTCCGGTCCTGATGATGTCCATCCTTCCATCATCATACACCTCAGCTCCTTACTAAGCCCCGAACTAGCCTCCTTATTCAATATGTCTCTCTCCCTTGGCATCATCCCTTCGGACTAGAAGAAGGCAACTATAATTCCCGTTTTCAAAGACGGAGATAGGTCCAGTTTATCAAACAACAGACCTATTAGCCTAAACAGTATGATAAGTAAAACGGTTAAGCGCATCCTGGGGGACAAGACAAGCTCCCATCTTTTCAACAAAGGCTTCTTCAGAGAGGCACAGCACGGATTCTTAAAGGGCAAATCCTGCCTCTCGAATCACCTCACCTTCCTGGACATTATCATGAACAGACTGCATAGAGGCATCCAATTCGAAGTATGCTACTTAGACTTTCAAAAAGCTTTCGACTCCGTTAACCACCGACTGTTGAGCTTCAAAGTTAGAAAAGCAGGAATCTCCAAGACCATATGCGACTGGATAGAAACCCTCCTCTCCGGTCGTTCATTCACCGTCAAAGTCTGAGAGGCTCATTCGGACATTGGCTCCCCTACCAGTGGAGTGCCTTAAGGTTGCATACTAGTGCCCCTTCTCTTTCTCATTTTCGTGAATGATATCACCGAAGGCCTTGAAAATCCCTATTTCCTCTATACTGACGACGTTAAGTTAGTAGGTAAAAGTAGCCAACTAGACACCATTCAGGCGGACATCCATAAAATATGTGAATGGTCAGCCAAATAAGATCTACCGCTCCACGCGCTGAAGAGCCACCCGAACGTCAACCGATTTGCAATTGAGTTACTTCCTGTTGGGTTCCAGTTTCCTTGGTTCCTCGTCTGGGCATCGTTGAAACAGTTTTCTCGTTTAATCCCAATTTGAGTACTGTAGGTCAACTAATTCGCACTCGAGTGACTCGTAGCCGAACCGATACGAATCCCGAAGTAAAAACACAATTGATCCGCAATGTTCTACGCTACTGAATTAACGAAATCATTACAAAATGTACAATAAAGCAAACCTCAAATATGCGGCCAAAAGCAATCAAGCAAGCGAGCCAAATAAGATGTCCAGAGAGAGGTAAACAGTCGCTCCCGTTCTCAAACCACGCGAAATTCAAATGTGCCGGGCATCGAATTAACAGATAAATAATAATGTGTGGTGTTTGAGATCGAGAAATGTCAATGTAAGAGCAATACACAGATAAAGTTATTTCACCATAAATGATTATGGGTTCGGAAGGATTTTAAAAAAAACAGCATGAAATACACGACGTGCTTTCAGGCATCGCAGGTCCTGCAATCGGCGTCATCAACTGCCTTGGAATTCCGGAGCCCCTACCATCGAACAGCAGTACAACAGACCCAGGGTTTAGAATGACACACAAATTCACCGTGTCTGCAGGATGCGATGCAGCAGCCGCAACGGCCATCAGAGTAGTATTCTGTGGTAAATCCGCCGTAACGAACAGAAGAGCCGAGGTGTTCATCCCGTTGTGTGCGGCTTTCGTTTGACCACACCTTGAATACTGTGTTCAAGCGTAGGTGCTATTTCTCGGAAAGGATATCCGGAGGCTGGAGCAAGCCCAAAGGCTCTCTACCAGAGTGGTATGGGGAATGAAGCAGATGAAGCAGACAAGAAGCCGACTGTAAATCAGGCATTAGTTCTTCTCAAATAGGGTAATCCCAGCCTGGAATCGGCTTCCGACAACAGTAGTTTCATGTCAATTGGTGCAGACCTTTAAGCGCGATTTAGACCTAGCGTGGAGTTCCGTTTTTCCGGACTCACGCTAATGATAACTCACCCTGACCCACAAGAAACAGAGGCTGCGCCATCTCTTTTTCCGTTCTCTAATTGCAGATAACTCCGGAACGATAAAACCGGTAACAATACGAACTCGCAGCTGAGTCAGTTCCAGGACAGAACACTTCAATACCAGGACACCTCACAGGCGAAGGCCTCCTCACGTCCTGCAACTTGAAATTTGAACTGAACTAAACAGCTATCTTAGACAACGGTGCTAAAGCGAGAAAAAAAACAAAACTTGACTGACCTGTGGATGGTGTCCGGCCGGAAGCAGGCCAATACTAAGGTAAAGATCTCTACTTCTTGGAAATGGGTTACAGACAAAAATAAAAAGTTTGTTTTAATGCTTCTATTATGTACAGAACTGACGACATTAAGGTCGCTGCTCGGTCGTCGAAATGTCTGCCACCGAGCAGATTCGCGCTCTTCTGGACGAGTTTATGGGTACTACGCGGAACGGTAAGTTGAAAATGAGAATAATCATTAGAATTTTGGTGGAGGTAAAGTTATTTTACTCGCGTTCACTGAGTAACCCCCGATATAAGCGTCTTAAGTGCATTTTGGGTGCACCTAATAGAGCGAACCAACTAGGGATAGGTAAATGTTGTTGAGAAACGTTACATGGTNTGGTTAAAAAAATTTTGGTAACTTCGTTGAATGTTCGGCATTTCGTCAATAAGTTATCTAATAGGCGCATTCGGGTACCTGGACAACGTTCAAGCTGGAGATAAGCATTTTACTCCCTGTTTAATGCCATGTACATGGTTGATACTGGGTTACTCTCAAAGCGACAGCTTCGATCAATTTCAGTCAGATGACCTGTGTTTTGAAATTAATCGACATCGAAGGTTTCTTTCCTATGGAAGCCTTAAAATTTGTCATCATCTGAAACAGTCATATTTTATTGCTATTCACCTCTACTGTGACGTTTGAAACAAGTTGAAAACCGACGAATATGAAATACAAAACAATACTGGTGTGACGCCAACCGCACGGAAATTAAGGACAATGCATACGCGAACTTATTTGTAAGGTTGGTGGCTCTTGTTGGTCCAAGAAAGTGTCATGTGGTGCGTGAAAGCCAACGTATAAGGTAGAAGTTAATTAAAAAGTAATGCACCATGTAATATTTTTATCATCTGCCACATGTCGGTCAGCGTATTGTGATATAGACTCAGAAAATGTGCCGCAGTCGGCATTTAGACCGTTAGACAACAAAACAAAAACTGACCATTCTGGAAGTCACGGTGCTAATCATATTACCCACACTTGATGCTATCGCGTTTCATGTAACGGTTTGGAATTCGCTATGAAGACACTACTGATCTCATGATTGACCAATTTGAACGAGATCTTTTTTCGGTATGGTTATAGTGGGTCAGTGCTTAGCAAAATCAACAATCTTAGCGACCAAGTGTTGGATGCTTGTGTTTTGACGCGGCTGACTAAAGGGATAAAGTCAACTACAGGATTTTAAGTACTTTTCTTGCTTACTGGGATACAATTCATTTATAATAATAGTAGTACTAGTAGTAGTAGTTTCACATTTAGGCCTAGGGGCGAAATTACAATAATATTGTTCAAATCTTGCCCTCCAACATCGTGTCTCTGGAGGTACTAGCTCGCACGCCGCTTAGGCCTTCCTGCACAGGGCGTTTCGTAAGAGTCCGCGTGTGCTGGCTTACGGTGGTTAATAACTAGATCTTGCAAAGGATACTCTGAAAGGTTTTCGGTTATGCGTTATGGTTTTAAATCCGTCATTTTTATTCTTAGTATATCTCCCTATCGTGCTAACTGGATTGGGCAAATAAAACTGCAACTTGTGTAAACTAGACTCATACTTCTTGTGTGAGTTCCGTCCATTCGCCATGCCAGGCAGACAGTTTCAGTTTATGCGGCCACTAACCGTGCACTCTCGTGTGGCGGCTTGGGTTTACTGTCGCTGAGAACAGCTCTGTCAATGTAAAGATTTCGAATTTCTGCTTTGCTTGGGCAACCTGCCGGTATTCCGTCCTAGAAAATCATGAATCTTATTGAGATTATTGCGGTATGTTTGATGTAATCTGAATTCATGCAATCGAAATACATGCTTTTATAAGAATTATTGAAAAGTTGAAAACTGTAGAAGGGAAGGAGTATTCATTTGAGCTTCTAATGCTTAAGTAGCATAATTAATCTGCTTCCTTTAGTGCCTCAGTGCACGGTTGGATGCTGGGTCAGCCCGATTCTGCAGCAGCATTTTACGCTCTTACCATGCGAACCACATCTAACAATGTCTTCACCAAAGCACAAACTACGGGTAACACGACAAACGTTTTGATAATATCCATAACAAAGTGAAAGGGAGGATGAAAGAGCTCTGTGATGAACTCACGCGCGAACGATTAGCTCACATCATCTGGGCTTTGTTTATTTGTGTGCAGTGATCTCGGTAGAGACGCCGATAAGAGACAGCAACAGTGTACAACACGATGGGCTGGCCCCAAGGTTACTTTTAGTTCAATGAAAGTAATGCATCTACGAAAAGAATGTTTGCGCTTTCGAATTCAACGGGAGATTGTAAACGTCCTAGCCTTCTGTACTAGGTCTTGAGTCGGTCTGATTTCCGCTAAAGTATTGTTCACGCACTTTTATTTTTGATCGACTAACTGCGGGAGGATAAGTCGGCTTCTTGGATGTCTTTAATGATGGCGGCCCACGCATGACGATCGGTAGCAAGGTTGATGCAGTGAGAAACCCAGTTCTGGTTCCAGTTGCGAATTCCAGTAATTCCAAATCCGCCTTGATCGTACTACTCCAGGTCTTCAGTTGACCACCGAGTCGTCAACGCCCTCCACGGCACGGTGGGGGGGGGGCTACAGCCTGTTGCGAGTTGTCGAACCTTCGGAGCACATGGCCAAACCCCCGAAGGCGCCGGCGTTCTAGCTTTTTTGAAAGCTTGTCAATGTTCAAGCAGCGCCGAACCTCATCACTGGAAATCCGATCACTCTAGTTTACTACTTGCCTACTCTTACGAGTAGGACAAACTGTGAGGAATGCCACCGACCCTCATGCCTTACGGACAAGTTGGGATGCTGGACTGGCGCAGAGCCATCCGAAAGGTGTGTGAACCGTTCTAACGGTCACCGGCTACCAACTATTCTACCCTTTTGCGCTGCAGGTCGCACTCGGGTGTGCAAGGGTTAGAGTTGCACCCTCGAACGAAAGCGGAGCGACTCTGGGGACCTCACTTAGTACCTCATTCCCAAGTTTCATGGATCGTCTTACAATGGTACCTCACGTACCGTTCACGCTCACCCTTCAGTGGACGGTTTATGATATCAGCAAGAAGCTCTAAGGTTTTGTATTGCATTGTGTTTCTATGGACTTGTATTTACAGATATCCGTATTTCAGCCGAAAATTGTACATCTCATCAGAAGAAGGAAATAATACAAGTAAAACGTTTAGCCTCCCAGATTTCTGAGAAATTCAGAAGAAACGCGCTGTCGGTTTACAAGGGTTATAATGAAATAAGGGACTGGGGAATTTCTGTCGAGGTTAATACGAGATGGTAATAAACTATGTCAAACACGTAGATGAATGAAAGCAGCATTTGGATGAATCGCCATGTAAAGGATGAGAGGGGGTTTGTTGTGAAAATGTTTCTCACGTGGACTAGTGAAGTTTTTTTAGAGAAATCATCAACGGGTATAAAAGACACGACTGAACTAATGCGTTGCACTAACAGCCAGATAATCCCCTCGCAAAATCAGCAGAATTTAGGCTGCTGATCAGCTTCGTGTTTTTACCGCATTTCATGCAACCATTGAGGCAAGTGCAACGATAATCAGTGTTCATCCGCTACACTTCGATTTTAGGTTGGTGACTTTTCGGTCATGGTTCACAAAGTGTATGCCTTCTGTATTGCATGCCCAGATTGACAGTGCATAGTTGATCTACAATTTAATCGATTCGGATTCAATTTGGTCCTTCTTGCGACAAAATTTATTTGATGGCGACGGAATATTTTCTGTGGTCATTTGTATCTCGATTTGTTCTTCGTACTAGGCTTACCCCATCAACAAGCGTTAGGTAAACTCCATAAACGGAGTGGTGTTTTTCTTTCACCTTGTAATCACCTGAGGCGTTTTTCGCCGTCGAATCAAACCTCAGTTATCAACCATCGCTCTAAAAATCTTTGTAGAATTATAGGTACCATTAATCGTTAATTTGATTTCCATCTCGCGCTTCTAAGCATGAACTTTTTTCTTATTTTTATGTCAAACGCATCCTTTTTTACTCGAAAGGGGAGTTCACTTTACCTCCACTATAAGTTTTTAGTTAGATTTTGTATTGGACCTTGCGCACTCGTGACGCTCAATTTATCTCTTCATTATTTTTAAGGTGTTCATGAATGTGTTTGATCGGTTGAATGGCAATTCATGTAAGTAATGGGTCCCAAGGGTTTAATATGAATCGTACATTTCACCAGTGTCTCATCTTTCGAATACTTTATCCATTCTGCCACTAATATTCATGTAGGAGGTCAGCCGCCGATTTCATTCGATGACCCTCGTGTCTGTAAAAGTTACCTCTTGGATTCATGTCCACATGAAATTCTTTCCGGCACCGTAAGTTCCAAGTTTATTGTTGATTTCCTCTCAGCGCATGGATCTGGGTGCCTGCACCTTAATTCATGATCCTGCTTTGAAAGCAGATTATCGGAGAGATCCAGATAGGAAAAAGTACGCCTATGAGTTGGATGTAAGTTTCATCAAATTTCCTCAAGTTATCACATACTGTTCAGGCTTTGGAGCACCTACAAGCGTTTATTCGAGACAGTGATCACCGGACGGAATTGGCCAAAGCTAAGTTACGGGAAACTCAAGAAGAGCTAACTGATGAAGCACAACAGAAGGCAGAAAAAATTAATGCGTTGAGTGAACAAATCGGTACCAAGTTGGCACGTGCAGAACAGCTTGGCGCTGACGGCCACGTAGACGAATCACTTGCACTTATGAAAGAAGTCGAGGAGTTGAACAAAGAAAAAGCCAAGAATGAGTCTGAGCTTCGAACAGCTATACCCACAAGTACTTATCAACAACAGAAACTGCGCGTCTGTGAGGTTTGTTCCGCCTATCTTGGGATACATGACAACGATCGCCGTCTCGCTGATCACTTCGGTGGTAAACTTCACTTAGGATTTATTGAGATTCGCGAAAAACTGGCGGAGTTGCGACAAGTCGTACAGACGGAGCAAATTGTCCGTAGACGACGATTTGAAGGTTACAACCGCTCAACCTTCAGTCGTGAAGTCGAAAAACAACGGGAATCCAGTCGTCACCGTGAACGAAGCAGAGACCGAAAACATCGATCGCGCAGTCGTTCTCGCAGTCGCAGCCGATCTCACAGCCGACACCGCAGCAAACATCATTCTAGCCGAAGCAACGGTAGACATTCTCGTGACCGTCGCTATCGCTCATCCAGGGACAGAAGTGAAGACCGCTATTAAAATGTATCGAGTATCACTGTATTATAATGCCTGCATCTCACCTTCAATGCACCCCACAAGAATGTGTACTAATGAATCCGCGTGAATGGTTTTAAATCCAGTGTTCATATCCCTCAATGCTTTCACTATTTTCGCTTTTGTTAATGCAAAACTAAGAGGTATAAAGGACTTATGTAAATCACAAACAGAGAATGTACAACGGGAGTCTAAAGGATATTTTTGTTGATTTTGCTGTTGAAAAATATTCAGGTCATAAGTTGAGAGGAAAGTACGGAGAGCCGAGGAGTTCTGTTGTTTAAAGTTTTCGGTCAAAAAAGTGATCGAAAACAATCGGCTGGGCATATGAACGACTACGGCTGGTGGTTCGTTTATGTGATTTTTCGATTCACCAAAATCGGCTAATCGATTATTTTAGTTATCTTAGCTTTCCATGAGGCAAATAATTTGAGTCATCTAATGAACGCATTTTTAACGATTAGCATATGAATTTAACCCAACTGAGCGTTTCCATTGATCGGTTAAGTGTTTACTGGTGTCTGCTAGAGCAAATTCATGAGTTTAGCCTGGGATTATTTTGTTACGCAGTTCAGTCTGATTCTCTGCATACTGAGCTATCCAGGATGGTACAGCTTATAGTGTGATATCACTGTTGCAGGTTGTAGTGTACTGTTACAGCTATCAAAGCGGATCGAAATTCCAGCGTATGTCTGTGTATTCTGTTAAATTACAAACATCTGAGTGAAAGGGTTTCTTATCGTAGTATATTTAAAAAGAAATCAGTTTTTTCTTCCCTTTGTTGCTATCTACAGTCGAGCTTCTGGAAGGGGCCCCGGTCGTTAACGAAAAAGGTGAACATTGGTGGTGCTTTTAGTGTCTGGACTAATGAAGTGAATGACCTTAACCACTTGATCACCTATTGCATCATGAAAACCAGCGGTCTTTCTAAATACTGGTGACTGTTGGGATAGGTTTGAAGGAAAAAGAACTGCGTGAATGCGGTTTGTAAAACGAAATGCATTTCGTACAATGCACTCACTGTCTAACGCGATTTGTGTGCAAGCACTACCAGTGTAAGGTAAATTGAAAGCATGAATAGTTGGATGAACCAAGGGACGATTGAGTCACCATTCGGAGCTCACCTGTGCTGCCTGTTTCCTTCGAACATAAACTGCGAGTTTGGTGAGCCCGGGCAAAAAGGTTAGTGTCTTCGAAAGTTTTTGCCTACTTGCAACTGACGTCTGACCGAACAAAGTACATGCCAGATAGGCCTATCTGAGTTAATGTACCAAACTGCAATCTGAGGAGTTCAAACCTTGACATTTCGTTTTCCCATCGTGTTCAAATGTTCATAGCCTTAACGTTGATGATCACACTACGTCCTCGTGCGCTATCGGTGATGATATAAAAAAACAAGGTTATGAGACCATCGATCGTATTGGTTTCGGTCGTTTGTCTCAGCTGACGAGTAAAACTTCAACTTTATCGCTTACACTTCCTACGGTATTGATCGGTTGAACGGATTCTGTGCAGAGAAAGTTGAGCTGCAGGAGAATCAAATGAATTGTTTACTACATCCCAGAAACGTCTTTGGAAAGACTGGATTGGAGCCATACTTGTAACGATAAACACCGCAACGAGATAGTAATTATAGGAGGAAGTTCAGTGCTGAGTCATCGGTATTTTTTTGTATTTCACACTTGAGGTCAGACTGTGTGCCAAACAAGTCACGGTGCAATAATCTGTATGAAAGGAAAAACGTTCCATGATTGGCTTGTGGGCCGAATACTGCCTGGTTGCCCAAGCCAAGGCAGGTGTATTTTCTTGCTGACTGCGGCAGTACGAGTCAATGCACTGAAAAAGATGGTAGGGAGGAGAGCAAAGTCGCATTCTGTTGGTTGCTTGACCATGGATATTAAGAATGTAATAAACTCTCATTAGAGCTTGAAGCTCGTGAAAACCTCGTTCGTGCTTCATTCAAGAGTTGCATACATTCCAATCTAAACTCAGATAACGTGAGTTTTCATAATTCAGTTAATACCGATTCTATCGACTTGTCACTGCAGCATCTTTTGCGCTATTATTCACTATCCCTTTTAGTGGTTCAGTGGACATGCCCCTGGAAATGGTGTGGTTTGTTGCTGGAATGATTGAAGTCACACCAGCTGACCTTATACGGTCAACTGAACATCCATACAGAGAGGTGAGGGGATCGACCAAGGCTGGAAACACGAGCACTGAGATTACAACCGATCGTCACTGTGGGTCTCAACCTAATCCATATTCAGAATTAAGGATGCTTATTTTCAAGCACCAAGCTTGTGTAACTCGTGCAACTTGCAGTGACGCAAACGTGTTTAGGATAGGTTGACAACAATCGCACTCATATTTCTCAATCACGGCGAGACTGCACCTTGGTGTGGTCTGATGGTTTGCTTTTCCCAATGAGACTACGAGCAATACAGGGTGCCTGAAAGCTTAACGGTTAGAGGCCAAAACAAGCTCAGTCGCACAAGGCCAGCTAAATGGGCACCTGGCTTCCTTTGACTATCCTAACCCTAGAGAGGTCGTTCCAGCAAATGAACACGGGAAGCGGCTGTTTACCGGTCGAAAAAAATCCCACTAGATGGACGTAGAAGCGGAGTATCTGGAGCTTCCGTTCGACGGTGG
>UZAN01041354.1:14237-41699 GCA_900618425.1 Echinostoma caproni | reverse complement strand
AGCTAGTGAAATGGAGGTAGCTTCTGCATCAGGTAATAGTCAAAGACTATTTGACCTGATACGCAGCACCGGAGGTCGTCGCATACCGGTCAGTGAGACCATTGCGATAAAAGTGGACAAAGCCTCCACAATAAAGAACAACGACTTGATCGCTGGGCAGAGTATTTTAGTGAACAGTTCAGTTGGCCTAGTGCTAATGTGGTCATTCCAGCAATTGCGGCGGAAACTCCTTGGGTGGTAACATACGAGCCCCCATCAGAATCGGAAGTACTAAGCCGCATTCAATCATTAAAGAAAGAAAGGGCTGCGGGACCTGATGGGTTTCTCCCTATTCTTTTCAAGGTGAGCGGTGATTCTCTTGTCGACTCGATTGTTAGCTTGCTTCTCAGCATTTAAACGGAGGAGCGTATCCCTTTGTCCTGGGGTAAATCTCTGATCGTTTCGATCTTCCAGAAGGGATCATGCAACAACTGCTATCCACCAGGGGATTAGTTTAGTTCCGATAATCACAAAAGTTTTGACTTCTGTGATACTTCATTGTCTAACACCCTTAAGGGAGAGGAATATCCGCGGACAGCAAGCCGGCTTCCGTCCAGGTCGCGGGTGCATCGACCAAATCTTCACTCTGCGCCAAGTCCTCCAGCTGCGTCACACATCGTCGACCAATAATCGCAGTGTTCCTTTACTTAAAAGGAGCCTTCGATTCAGTTGACTGTGAAGCTCTTCTGGGGTCGTTGCTCCGCAACGGAATGCCACGGAAGTATGTACACCTATTGCGGTCGTTGTAGCTGCATGCTTCTGGTAGCGTAAGAGTCCACGGTGGGCTAAGTAAATCGTTCGGAACCAGGAGCGGTATCCTTCATTCCTGTTCGATTTCATCGCAGACGAAGTACTGGAGAACGCACTTACTGGTCTCCAAAACGTATTGAACGTATTGAATGGGCAGCTAGAGAAAAGCTGTGCGATTTAGAGTACGCTGATGACATCGTATACCTGTTTGAATCTATGGAGAATGCGCAAAATGCTCTTGACAAACTTGCAAGCCCTATAACTCCTTTCGACATGCGCTTTGCACCTTCAAAGTGCAAAGTAGTGCTACTAGACTGGGTGTCGTCTACCCCAGTAGTGATGCTTGATGGTCAAGAATTAGCTGTAGTGGAATGTTCCACCTACTTAGGTAGCTGCATTTCAAATGACGGTAGTATAATTAATGAAATAATCGCTCGCATTTCCAAGGCTCGAGCAGCTTACGCAGGTTTGCAACACCTGGTGCAGACGTGATGTTTCGTTGAAACTGAAAGGTCGGACATACTGCACCAGTGTGCGATCCATTCTGCTCTATGGTTGCGAGACCTTAAATTTGCGCGTGGAGGATATTCGTCGCATAGAAGTATTCGACTGCAGATGTCTACGTAGTTTGGCGCGGGTTGGATGGGGCGGGTTTGTAAGTAACTCCGAGGTAAGTCGTCGCGTATTTGGTCATCATTCGATGGAGAATTCGTCGTCTCATCGAATTCGGATTAGTCGGCTTCGCTGTTAGGACACGTATTGTGCATGCCCAGTCATCGTCTGCCGCACCGCGCCCTATTCACAGTTGCGGCTCCAGGTTGGAAGAAACCGCGTGAAGGTTAACAGATGACGTGGAAGCGAGGCATGAAGGAATGCACAGAGCGATTAGGTAGAATCGGTGTCTCCTGTCTTCCAGGTTGGGGTCCGAAGGACTCTGCAACTGGCTGGTTGGAGACACTGGATATGGCGACTAACCGACAAGTGGCGTTCTTGTCATTTCTTATCAGATCAGAATGCACACTTAGATTGTGCACTCTGTGTGTTGACCATAGAGGTTCTTTTTCTTCGCCTCCCTCCAATTAAGCCCAATCCCGTTTCCATCTTATGCTTCATCACTTTATTTGTGTACATTGCGAGCTTGGCAGCGATCAGTGAAGTTCGCTTCACTGGATCTCGCTGTACGATGATGATGATTATCTGTATTTGGTATGTGTTTTTCACCTTCAAAGTGTAAAATGTTACTGCAGTATTGGGTTGATCGAGCCCCCAACCTCACCCTCACTGGGAAGTAATAGAGGAAGTAGGTAAATTAAGCCATCTGGTCGGCTACATCCCACCTGGTAGACGTGTGACATGGAATGCCAGTACACACAAAAGGCTCTATTGTCATTTGCGAATTTGAGACATCTATGGTGCCGTCGCGACATCCGGTTGTCTGATAAGGGTCCAGTATATACTGCAGCAATTAGGCCAGTCCTACTCTGCGATGCAGAGACTTGACCACTACGGGAACAGGAGAAAATAGGTTGTCTGTGTTCAAACACCTGTGTGCGTCACATTGCTCGAGTTTAGTGAGAAACCGAACGATAAATCCTGAGGTTGGGCGCAGAGTTCTAGGTAGTCGCCGTAATCCGCTGGAGCAAGTGGTCGACCTCCATTGATTACGCTGGTTGGGACATATGCTGCGCGTGTCACCAGATAAGTTGCCACGGTGAGCGGTGTTTGCCGAGACAGGAAGCGGTTGGGAAAAGGTCAAACTAAGATCTGACATGAGGGTATGAAAATCATAACCAGTACACTGAGTCACGTAGGTCCCGCTAGGCTCGCTCCATGATGCGTCTGAGATCATGGTAACTGGTGGTTAGAGACAGTATGGCTGGGTGTCGCAAACAATGGCACTCGTGCATCTACTCATTCTTGCAACCCCAATCTATATGAATTCTCTATCTTTCCGTTGACTTCGCTCACAACATTCCCATCTTCATTCTGCTCTTTTATCCCAGGGACCGCGATAGGACTGCAACCAAAACCGGCCCACAAAATTCCGTTGGTGATGGTTGTAAAAAAACTAAGCTGAAATCTCGTTTCTGTTTGAGTGTTCACCGTTGTTGGGTGTTGTGTACGCTGTTCGAAGGCCAATATATAAAAACGGTGATAGTTTGTCTCCTATGTGTGCCTAAGTTTCAAAAGCGGAGAAAAGGTGAACATTTGACCTTTGCAACTATGTTATTCGAGATTTGTTTCTCACGAATCGGGTTAGGTCTACTTAAGAAAACGGACGCTAACAGTTTTGTTGCTAATACCCCTATGGTTGTAGCAAACATTGCGACAGCCGTTCTTGTGAATGCATGCATCAATCACTTCTACCCATGGACTTCTCGTACTTGGGTGGCTAGGTGACCAAAGACGGTAGCGCATCAAAGGAGATAAACGCCCCCATTTCCGTGGCTCGAGCAGCGTATGGAGAACTAAAAAACCTGTGACGACTATGTGACGTTTCACTGAATTTGAAAAGTCGCGTATGCTGCCCCACTACGATCAGTTGAGCTTTACGGTTGTGAGATCTTTAATTTGTGGGTAGAATAAATCCATCGACTGGAGGTTTTCGATAATCGATACTCAGGTAGTCTGGCCAATGCGGGATGGAGTGAGCGGGTTAGTTACCTAGAAGTAAGTCTTCGGATGTTTGGGAGTGCATCAAGCACAAACTCGCTAGCTCATCAAATTCAGCTCAATAGGTTCCGTTGGTTTGGGCACGTTTTGCTCATGTCTAACGGTCGCCTACTGCACCTTCTTATTTGCAATCGCCGCTACAGACTGGAGAAAACCACGTGGAGACGGGCATGAGGAAATGCACAAGGTTATCGAGTAGAGTAGGTTTCTCTCGTCATCCGGGTTGGGGTTCAAAAGACGCTGCAATTGGATGGTTGGAGGCATTGGAATTCATGGCAGCAAACCGATAGCATTGGTGATCTTGCTGTCACTTCTCACCAGGCCACTTCTTATCAGTTCAGAATGCTTAAAGTAGTGTATGCGCAGTTGGACCGTGTACTGTATGTGTTGACCATGGAGGTTCGGTTTTGCTTTCCGTCCCTAAAATTAGACCCCATTTCTATCCTCACTAAATATTCTCACGCACCTTGTGTGCATTATGAAATTGGCAACAGTCAGCGAAGTTCGCTTCACTGCAATAAGCTGTACGACGAAGGTGATGATAATGTTTTCCCCTTATAGGGTATAGTTTCGTCTTCTGAGATTTTGTGAACAGTCAAGTCAGCTCTTTCACGAAAAATTATTCACCGTCTTTAAAGAGGGCAAACGGCAGTTTAGCTAACCCGGAACTTGTCGCGTGTGTGGTGCAGTGGATAGCCACTAGGATGCACTCTCAAAAACTACTTGGGATATTCAGCACTGGAGGCTGGTTGAACTGCGATATGAAGTACTCTGCTTAGCGTTCCAAGTGGCAATGCAAACTATGTTCTCAAATTGTTTCATTAACGCATTGTCTGTTGGTAACAGCACGGATGAATTGGGACAGCCGCCGGTATTTCCACAGATAGCTGCCGGTTCCATTTCCCTTGTGCCTAACGTCCACCAGGACTCTTGGTCATCTCTTAAGCTCTTTTTAGGTTCGCTCTTCAAGGATGGTCGCTGTTTATTGCACTCGCTATCTGCCGGGATTGCCCGAATTGCGTCAAGAAGTTGAAATGATTCTTAGAAGACTTAATGGATTCTAACGGTGCCACTGAGTACGCAGTTTAGCAAACGCTAATCTGGCTTTGATCATGTGTTGAGAGATCTCGTTCACATCTCCGCCAGTTGTTACGCAACTCCCCAGGTAGAAAAAGCTTTCTACTATTTCTAGAGTGTGGTTTCCCAACGAAAGTGCAGGAAAAGGTTCATGCCAATCTTGCAACAACACCTTGCATTTCGAAGGTGCGAAAGGCGTACCATAACGAGCAACCTTAAAGTGCCAAACGATTCGGCAAATCTCGAATTGTCGATGCGTTGTCACCGAGTAAAGTAATGTCATCAGCGTACACTAAGTCTACGACTCCATCTCCAGGAAGAAGCCCGACGTCACTGAATGTTACATTGATTAACGTTTTTGTGGAACATCATTTATGGCAAAGTTGAAGAGAAACGGAGATAAAAAGCAACCCTGTCGTACCCCACTGATGTCAGAAAATGCGGGAGAGAGTTCACGAAAAACCCCACCCTCCCCCGAGGTCTGACAGTACAACGCTGTTAGATGCAGGACACATCTCTCGGGTACTCCGCATCTCTGCGAACATTTCCACAGGTCAAAGCCATAGATAGTATCAAAGACCCTCTCAGATGTCCAAAAAACAGGACAATAGTTTGTCATATATATGCGTAAAGATTTGATCTATACTACCGCGGCATGCACGAAACCTGGCCTGCTCTTCGTGGATTTGTATTTCGGGAGATGGGCTCAGTCTACTTAATAAAACGGACACCAACAGCTTCGGCCCTATAGAAATCGGATTCATGCTCCTGTGGTTGGAACAGGTTTGCGAAAGCCGTTCTTGCAGATGAGTACAGTGATCGATTTTCCTCATGAATGAAGTGCAGTTTCGTTCGGCCAGATCTTAGGAAACAGTCTGGCAAACTTCCCTACCATCTTCAAAGAGAGCTGGTGGAAACCAGAGGGGACTACTTGGAGTATTCAGCGCGGGAGGCTGGTCAAACTGCAATTTGAACCGCTCTACTCGGTCTTCGGAGCATCGGCAAGGACTGTATATTGGCGTGCCCTATACTTTGCGGATACATTCATCAACATACTGTCTTTTGGGACTATTGGCACGTATAAGTTGGAATAGTTGCCGAGTGTTTCCACACCTAGCTGCGGATTCCCTCTCTTTTGCACATAGAGCCCATCAGGCTTCTCGGTCGTCCCACAAACTCTGTGAGTTCATTCTTCTGAGGGAGTTGCTGTTCATCGTACTCGTTGTCCGCGAGGATTGCCCGACGTGCGTCAAGAAGTTTGAGCGAGTTGAAGGAGACCCAGTGTTATACAACTCGACGGGTCAGGCTGTATTCTGAGCATATGATAAGAAGTCCTTCGTCACTGTCTGAACGACAGCTATCAAGGCCATGGTGAACACCAAGATGGGTCTCATCGCCCGACGGGTGTGTGCGCTTCGACCATCGACAGTATCACGACATCCCTCATAGGCACTTTGAGAAAGAAGCTTGTGTAAACCGTGATAGAGGCTACCTTTGTTTCCGGGCTATACTCTGTGGGAGTATTTGCAGGAACCACGAATAAGCGATATTCGTTTTATTTCTGCTTGCTGACTACATGAACCTCGGAATTCCACTGCGCATAGACGCCTGTCTAGCAGGATTCAATCCAATAGGACAACATCGGCACTCGCGTTTCAGGCAATACCAACGCCAGTTTGACCAGATGCTGACACGAAAAGGTATCCGGAAAGATCCAAGTGAAACGATCCTTTCTGTTGGAGGTAGGCGTTAATTGAACTAGTGAGCTCGGGTTCTGAATACGTGTTTCCGAGAGGCAGCTAATATCAATCTCATGGACTTCCAAGAGTACGAGCCAAACATGCTTGTTGTCCTATACGCATTAGAGTTCTCACATTCAACGAATCCAGTTTGAACGCAAAGAGATCGAAGGAATGCAACGGTAGGCTCCTGTAAGGGTTGCTGAGGCGGATAGCGGCGAATTACAGCAGTCATCTACTTCAGTGGAACCATTTGAAAGAGGGATTAGTTGAAAAAGTGTTTCACGGGAAATTGGAAGTGGTGCGTACAGATTTTGCGAAGAGCGGGTTTTTTGTGGTTTAGAGGTCTGGGGCGTTCGTAAATGGTCAAGTCTATCGTTATATGAGGAGGGTTTGTGTGATCAAACTCAGTTACTCAGGCCAAAGCAGAGAGTATGCTTAGGAGGCCCTGCTCGGAAATATTGGTCAAAGAACGTGACACAGAGGTGGGGTGGAGTAAGGAGTTCACAGTCTTCTGGGAACTGGTGACTGGCGCTCCAGTTCACGCAACTTTCGGGTGTGGCAAACTGTCCAGGATGCCCGAATAACACCTGGTTCATGCACTTACTGATAAGCATCGTAGTGGTCGACTCCAAAAGTGGAGTTGGATTCTGAGTTGAGCCGAGGATTTGTGTCAATTTGAGCTTCGTAGACCGGGATCGGGTGGTTTGGAATCAGGGTTTTAGTCAGCTTCTGTGGACTGACTGTCATTAGTCGGTCAACCAGGCGAAAAGCGCCGGGCATTCGCATTTTCCCTTCCACTTAGGTAGTAACACCGCCACATGAATGCATTGGATTAGACTTCCTCAGCGAAGCTATTTGAGGTGCTTGGTCCTTTTGGCACATTTCTAGAGCAATTCGGGACGATTGGCCATTTCGTAGCCCGACGGTACTGAAAAATGTGGAGTCTGATGTGAAGCTGTATATGATTTACCGTTGCATCCGGTTGTTTGTTTTGTCAAAACGATCTAACCTTTTTGAGAAAACATCAAATAATAATTCGGACTGAAAACCCACTGAATAGCGCAAAGTCAGGTAGAACCAGAAAGCATCGTAGTCCGTAGTCCGAATACCAACAACTTCGATTGACTGGCGATTTCACGCAACCAAGTTTCATTTGATAAAACCCGGACATTTCCACTTGGTGTTCTATGAATACTGAAAGACGTTGGAGTGCAACCAACGTGAATGGCGAGAACCAGGACATGTCCGACATCTAGAACTCATTACTTACCCCGGGAGCACATACGTGAAATTGGTTATCATCAGTTAATCGATATCCCATATTGTACACCGAAATTATTTCATAAAGCTTCTCAACAAGCCTGTCTGGTTACGTGAAGCTTTTGATGCAGGTGGGGCGAGGATACCGTCAGCTGCATAAAATGCAAAGCAGTCATTAACCCCCAATCAGTCACTGGTAATTTCAAGTCGCTCCATTGATACCGAAATAGTACTCATTTCCACAATGTTAACTTCCAATATTCAATCGTTAGGAACTCATGTGCAGTAATCGACTAGATTGGTTGGAATTCCATATTTGATTTTTACAATAAGCATGATAATAAAGACTAATGAGTAACGAGGACGGGGGAACGCTCATCAAAAACAATCTGTTGATCCTGCGCCTGAAGACAGAAAGGCCATGTGGATGATGAATTCACAGTGCGGATTGGTGTTCCTCGATCTCCCAGTTCCTAGGAAAATATTTTATTTCTTTTTCTTAGTGAAAACATGATAGTGCTGATTATTTTCAGGAAGGAGTAAGCAGACAATCAAAGAGCTGCCATATAGTGTAAATAAGCTTGGAAAATCAGGTGGTGGTGGTAAAATTCGAACACAGGCATCAGTATGATTGATGACTTAATGCTGCTTACCGCTTGAACAGATTGCGGCGGGACGATACGGTGCTTTTGGCATCGAACTATTACATCGGCTTCAAAAATAGGTTGCGGATGTTGTCCGTATGCCTCATTTAACCTCCATCTCTCCTTTTGAGTAGTAGAAGATAAAAAGGGCAAAATTGGTTTACTGTAAACAAAACGGTACAGATGAAATCAGATATGCGATTTGGTGACAGGTTAGTAAGGCTCTTCTGGTTGGGAATTACTCGTTTGATATATTCACAATCACGCCGAATTAGGTGCATGCACTGTTTGAGCCGAGTCGCTGCTGTCCTGCTATAACAGATCCAGTTAAAGTTTTTCTTCTCCATAAAAAGAACCCTCAGATATGACCGAATAGCGTGATCTAGTTCAGGTATGAAGATCAGCGCAGTAAGGTGATCCAAGCTCTGAAGCTACATATCCCCAAGTTATATGACAACAAGCGGGCAATATTCATGATTCTATTACTTCACATCCAACCAAATCGCCAAACATTTGGCTATTTACAGATCGAGAGAATTGTGAGATCCTTTAAAGCTACTCCTTTCAATGTTTTAGATACAATATCAGTCCTAAATATTACATGAAATCAGTTAGGTTTCACTTATAGTTTAATTTGTAAACATAG
Source organism: Echinostoma caproni (assembly GCA_900618425.1). Classification (NCBI taxonomy): domain Eukaryota; kingdom Metazoa; phylum Platyhelminthes; class Trematoda; order Plagiorchiida; family Echinostomatidae; genus Echinostoma; species Echinostoma caproni. The sequence goes on along the minus strand of UZAN01041354.1, from coordinate 32,868 downwards.
TTGAAAAACCCCGGGTTGGCGTGGTCGATAAAACTCTCCCTGATTGTGACTCCGACTGTGGCAGAATCCGAATCTCTGTGCGAAAATGAGTAAACTTATTTAAACGATCTCTTATCGGTGAAAAATTCCGATCTCTAGCCTGAGATTTCATATAGCTGACAGGTGAGCAATGCGGAGCATCAGTATGCCACATGCCTCTGCCAAAGTGTCTAATGCATGTTCGTCGCTGCCAACCTGTTTCGTACGGAGCTGTGTACATGTTTATACCTTAGCTTAATACCTCGTATTCCGTTCGGGTCACCTGCGGGTTCACGTCGCACAACTGGAGTATTGATGTATCCTGGTGTTGTCAGTCAAGTCGCGGCTGACCTGACTAATCAGATATGAACGCACCTGGTTGGTGATGTGCGTGGCACGACGATTGGTTTGAGTTTATGTACAGATTTACTGCTTATGTGGACGAGGTTTCCAACGGATTAGGAAATGAGGCTACACTGGGAGCGCTATGAAGCTGGGTTGTTTAAACACATTTCCAGACAGCAGATAAACGAAAGACAAAAGCATCAGAAAGTGTACGGTGAAACAAAACGAAAAATATTGGTGCTCCTGTACTTCCGATTCTCGGTAATTGTTTTTCACATCTTTCTCAGTTGCGCCCGAATCTCCTTTCCGATCGTAATTGTCGTAGAGTTGGCCCAACACCAACACACATTATGAATAGAATACAATGCAACGAAAAGTACTTGGTTTTCAACATCTGTTTCCTTTGGATAACATCTCAATTGATATAAATCCGGTTAAAAAGGAGTGCGTTTATAGCACATACAAAAAATTAAATAAACTCGATAAAAGCAATTAATATCTGTTTTCGGTGTGGTATCCGGTCCGAATCTAACGTACTTTGGGGTGAGTGAATGAAATGGGGTAAGAGACAACAGCGTCACAAATTGTGTCTGGATTTTAGGGAGCTTATTTGACCGAATATGAACAGTGAACTTTTAATACACTTTCGATTAAATGATATAATCACAGTGACAGAGTACCAGAAAAAAACGGGAGTAATTTAAAATAGGAGTTCAAAAAATGTAGTTGTTTCACGGAAATTCTAGCTACTCCGTCACATTATTGTATCGGCGTGCACGAATTGATTGATGCAAACTTCATGAGATAACAGAAGGAAACACTGCTTTGCCACAATTTTCACGTCAGTGTAACTTGAAAAGCACTTTTCTCTCTTTTGCTCTTCATTTCAATGCTTACTGAAATCAGTTGACTACAAACAATGGCGGTGCTGGTGCTTTAAACGATTTCACCGCATACTATCCAATGGAGTCACATTGACTAGATTCCATGTATGTGACATCAAATGCAACAAATCTAGAAAGTAAGTCACCGATTTGTTCATTGAAACGCTCAAACTCCACTTGGACGTGAATTTTATCGATGTTCTATCAAAATCACCACCGATGATGATGCCTTTCCCGAAGAACCTCAAAAATTCGTCACAAATCTAAATAGTGTTATTCAAACGAACAAGACAAGTCACCTCTGGCAGGTGTAATGTGGCTAGCGGATATCGGATGAGTTTTTGACTCTGTGGACACTGATAATTTAGTGAATTCGTTTTACTTGTTCTAAACAATTTGGCTGGTACAGGGACACGTTAAATTCAGCAATAATTCCATGTAGATTGCAAATGATCATGAAACAAAAGAGTGTCATCCATTTGCTAGAGATTACGAATGAAGATAGGGAACAACTACCCCATAAGGAATTATGGGTAAAAGTATCAAAAGTAACGAAAGGAATTTTTAAGAGTCAATAATTTTGCAGCAGAGCTTATTTCATTGATTCAGTGTACAAATATGATGAAGCTTTCACTCTTAATTTGTTGGTGAGGATTTGAATCCTACCGAATGCGTTGTGTTTGCGCAGATGTAGATCGTACATCACAATACTGAAACTTCACAATAAGGCCGCTGAAGAGGACACGAACAGACATACACCGACGCAGTAATTTTACAGTTTAAATGCACAAACTCAGGCAACCTACGCTAAACAGCCTTGTAAGAAGATAATTCCAACGGTATTTTTATGTCAAAATCTGTAACGTGACAAGTAACTTAGTGTGTAGAAACATTAATTTCCTTTAACTCGATATTTTTCTATCCGGACAAAACAAATATAAACTCTAAATATTTTTTCAGTAGCAGATTTCTGTTTGATAATTTTTGATCGCATCATTCAGGTGAAAGCTTCTATACAACTCGCTAAAGCTTCAATACAATATAATCGATACGAATCATCTTATCGAGTTCTCTCCTACCGTTCTGCGATGGTGCTTTTGCTCCATGCTCCTCGGGTGTCAACCAAAATGAATCATTTTCAAGCTAAAATGGAAAAATTCAATGTGACACGTGGGGTAGTAGTATATTTCAATTACCACAACATGATACGAAATGCCCTTCCGGTAGCAAGATGCGGATGTTGAAGGAGCAGAATTCTAATGAAATTGCAAAGGACCAGTACAAGTTTATCACAGTGACGAGTAACAAAAACGGGTGTCCACCTCCGCGCGGTGAATAAAGCTACGCAGAATCCACAGCTATGAAGCCATAAATGACATCAAGTTATCTCATTTGTCGAAAAAATCTCAGAACTTGATTGAGCTGCTTGGAGCTTCCTAAATAAAAAATCTATTGACGCTAGAAGGCAGCTGACGAAGAGTGCAAAAATAGCGGTGTACCACCTGCCACAAAAAGGACTGTTTTTGTATCCAGCGGCGTGAGAGGCATTCCGGAAATGAAGTTTATGCATCTACAAATACTTTCAGAGAAGCCGCTATATTGGCATCGTGTACTAAAATCGAAAAAAAACTGGAAAAGACCATCATAGTTTTAAACTGATCAGTTGGGAGCCAATAAGTCAAAATGTCTTTGATCATTAGGGTTGCAATAGAATCAATGTTTTAATTCCACTANTAATTCCACTAATATATCTGTGGCCCGTAAACCTAATCTATGTACTCTCAATTTGCATTTCAACTCTGATCCATATCACAGTTCTACTTGAAATTCGATCTCTCTCCACCATATATTGTTGGACGGTTGTTGCACGTAAAAAAAAAGATTTTACCGCTTTGAACTTCCCGCTCATTACGACGCCCAAATGCTCTCTATCATAGAATACTGTGGTCATGTCAGTGGCATCCCTCTTCCGATACTTTGAAACCGTATTCAGTGTGAAGCCGTTCGCCATGCTGACGATCCGTGTTGAACAGGCACTGTTCAATCGCTTGAACATTGCTGTGTAATCATCTCCTTTTCTACCGTTTTTACGTCAGATTTTTTCGGCAGAGCTTGTCAGTTTGATTCCTCTTTATCTACTTTTTATTTTATTTACTTTTTTTATGACACGCCACTTTATTGTAGTGAGAAACAGATGAAGGAAAATCTGTAGCCACGAGGATTTGCTTACGGAACTCGATCAAAATAACTAAGATACCAATTAAAAAGGTTACTTCGAATCCCTGTCAAATGGCAGCGTTTAAGTACCCCTTCTTCTAACCAGGAACTGCCGAATCGTGAAATAGCGTCACACTGCTTTTCCCGCTTCTCACATTAATTTTGTCCCCAGGAGCAATATTAGGAACGTGTTTTAGACGACTGGTCTCTCTTCCCAATATCGCATTAGTTTTTATAATCATGATATGCATCCCTCAACTGATCAACATTATTGTCATGCAATAAAGCTGCTTTGGGAAATCACGGTATCCTCCACTTTTCCGTCTTCGGGTCGTGACACGCCAAAAAAATGAATTTCGAATTGATGAGTGCCCACGAACCGGTGATCTTAATGAAATTGGACGACCACACTACATGCAAGAATTATTTATGTGACTGAAAAACAGCATTTATAAAAGCACAATTTTCAGAACTTAGAACGATCATCATATTCCAAACCAAAATGTCAAAGATTGACAGTATGTACCAAGATCGTTTGGAGAAAACACTGACAAAAGCTAAGCAATTATTTCAAGTGACAGAGTGATTGTGCTTCGACCCTTTATTTCACATTTCACTCCCTCCCACTCTGTCTCTCTCTTTACTGAATGTGTTCATACAGTTCAATGCATTTGTATTGGGACGAAATGATTTTGACCCAACCGGTTTGTAACAGGGCGACTAGGAATGACTACATAATGAGGCTCAAACCGATGGGTAGTCTACCATGCGATCTCCATGATTTGAGGTATAGCAGTACACTGGCACAAGTGCAATTGAAAAGACTATTGTGATCTTCGCGATGCACCATTCCGTTTAAAAGTATAGCCCAGAGGTTTCTCGACTTGATTCTCACTTTCCCACTGAGGTTCTTTAAAAGGATGAAAATTGGGACTCAAAAATGAAACAAGTACTAAAAAAATGATCACGGGAGATTGACTAGGCCGGCAAGGTCACATCGGTTGTTCTTGTCGAACGATACTAGATACTCCCGATGTGAGATTATCGATCGTTTACGTGCTCTACCAAGCTTTATGACATTGAACTACGAAAGATAACTGATAAACACAAATATCTATCACGTCTAGTTGATTTAATTCGCCGATTGTGACTCGTGAGCTATTGGCACCGGAGCACTTTCGGGGCCGTGTTCCTGATATCCTCGTCACGAACGCTGTATGGCCCACGACGAATTGAAGAATACCGCTCGCCGATTCACAAAACCCAATAAACAAGAAAGGTTGGATGAATCCAAAGAAACAAATATGCTCGGTTTAGACTATGACAGGTTATTACTAACAAGGCCAGTAATGAGAACAGTTTAATGGAGTGGTATGTCCATTATTGACTTAATTAAAGGAAGAATGAAATGATAAATATTGTGTTGTGAGATACTACTATTTCGCAAAAGGAGACGCTTGGAGGTTTCTTTCAACGGTAAAAAATGAACAAGACCTGTTGGAGGGAATTGCTGCTATTCAGTATGGTAACTGCAAGAATGCGCATCTAATGGTGGACTGTTCCATTGACTATCCTTTGTGCATGTGGGAATTCTGAATATTTTGTTGTATGAATGCCAATTTACGCATACCCTGACTGTTACTTATAATCAACAACTACCCTCGACTAGGAACCGCCTTGTGGAACTATAGCAATTGGTGAATGGTAGAATCAACATAATGATAGATACGACTGCAAGATGACTGTATTTGGTCATTAAAAAACGTCCGAAGTTACAGACGGAAGCCGAGAATCCGAATCACAATCGAAGCACGAAATCGCTCAGGACGTTCTGTGCCAAAATCTCACACTATCGAGGCATAGGAATAAGGCCACAAAAGTAGCGGTTAGTTCATTGCAAGAAATTTATAATATTAAATAATCTGCACGAAAGGATATCGCATTGACCAATCGTATCTAATGTTCTTTCGAAATCACGATACCTGTTGGCAGTAGGGGAATTCTGAATCGTCGAGAATACTGGCTTATCATTAGAAGCTGTATTGTGTTGGCTGATTGACGGTGTTGTCACTTTGCGTCGGATCGCCACAGAAGGTTTTTTGTCTTCAAGCGTCGCACCAAAGTTACGATGATGGATCATCGACAGTGTGCATGTTTCATTGAGAAGAAGACTTTAAAAAGGTCCAAAAAACAGAAGTTGTGTCATTCATGAGCAAAATTTAGTTTCCAGCGGCTCCCGAGGCGATTTACATTCAAGATCAGGCGAGAATGCCTGACATTATCTCTTGAGAACCAGCAAGAAAAGAGAACAAAATTACGAAAGCTCACACTTGAGCGCCTTACTGACACACCAACAAACAGTATTCATTTTCACTGAGGTGAGTAACATTGAGTTTTTTGTTTTGACATGGTTTTAATTCGAAATGATATTATACACTGAATGGACTTGTAATCGTCAGCGACAAAATGGCATTTGTATGTGCGGAACAGCGAAACTTTCAAACCGGACTTCTGAACTGCATGCAGATAAACGAGATGAAGTTCGAAAAATAGATGGTCGAAACTGCCCGAAATAGGACTCAATACTCTGATTCTGCTTGGAAATTGAGAATCCGTAGTTTTCGGTTATCTAAATAAACGGGTTGATAACGTGATTAAAGTTTTAAACAAACAAATCTTAAACTGGTACGTTTTAATGGAATGAAACGTAGAAGATATGAACTGGACGTGCAATAGGGAGTATTGTAATGGGTTCTGTTCCACTGATACCTGCTTATGCACAGCAAATATATACAAAATTGAAATATCCGGACATTAATATGTCTTAAGCAACAAACCGGGATGTCGAAAGAACATAACAATCATTGAGGAGATAAACGGTGGATCATGTCGCGAGTGAACGCAATATCCCAGTGAACAAATTCAGTCAATCTCGGATAGTCAGTACACGTTTGACACTCATTTAGCGGCTATCTGGTGTAGCTCATGCTGGTTTCTTTTGCAGGAAATAGATTTCCCGACCAATCCTGTAGTAGCACCAAGCGAATGGGCTCAATGCAAGAAGGCAACCAACCATATCGTTATCGACTGGGCATTGAACAACCTACCACTGGTTGTTGAATGCTTGTGATATATTAAGAGTACCAAGCTTGGGTTTGAAGCCCAGACCCGAATGTTCGCGGTTCGAGCTCTGACAGGGACACAAAAGAGTATGCACTGCTGACGAGTCCCAAAAGGGGGAAACAGCTGTACAGTGCTCTTTGTCGGTCATCACAAATATTTCCATCGCATTTGCTTGTGATATATATTTGCATGATTTTTCGAACAGAATTGACTGCATGCAGAAATAACTGTATAATGTTATCGAAAGCTACCGTCTTGGGGAGTATCCCTTAGTGTTACTTTTAATATGGTGCAATTGTCAATGAACTAACAGCTAACTGTTTGCATTTCATAGATTTCGACAATTTAACGTACCTTTATAGACCACGAAACCGTTCAAAGTCACGAATCATTCGAGAATAAAAAAATCCATCCTCACTCTCTCTTACACTCTACAGCACTAGATTTTAAGGGAGTTGAGTTGAGAATTATTCGATCTCGTGATGATATTCGCCAACATTTTTAGTCAAGTAAAAAGCACGTCAACTGAAAAGCTAAGAAACCTTGTACAACATGAACTAGAATTACCCACCCCCATTCCCAGTTAACCCGCGAAACAGGGCGCCAGGTTAGGACTGCTTCCTACCGCTCTTTGTCGGTTCAGCAAACCTGGAGATAGGGTCGCCCCAACACGCACACACCTGAACGCCACTTGAGATAAACCGTTAATGGCACGTACTCATCGTCAGAAGGTTTCATTCGTTCACTGGCACCTCTCACGTATAATGACGTCAAACGTTCAATAAAAGTGAAAAGGTGGTCTTTTCTGCTGAAAAGGTTTCCCGTAGGAGCTTGTTTATGTTGCATCTGATTATTATAATATTACATTTCACACTTGTCTGAGGCCGACTGTGTGCCAAGCAAATGATAGTACAATAATCTTAATAAAAAAGGAAAACGTTCAATGATTCGCTTGTGGGCTGAATACTGCCAGGTTGCCCAGGCCAAGGCAGGTGAATTTTCCTAAGGAATCGACAACCAGAGCCTTCGGCTAACCAAAGCCTAACCATCAAAGTAGCTGGGCGGTATGAGAAAATTGCAATTTATTGGGAGCTGGCGTCCAGTTCATCGGGTCATACGCCCTTCTGACGGGGTCAAACGTCCGAGGTGCCCAATCGAGCCGGTGACCACTGCCACAACCGGGAAGGTGTGGGTGTGGGTCGTACGCCTCTTCTTGGTTGGTTTGGAATCAGGGTTTTTAGTCAACTCCCCTAGGCGAACTACAGCGGTCCACCAACCCGGATGTTGGCTTTTCGTCTTCTCACTTTTGTGCAAAAACGCCGCAACGAGAAGGCAGTGAGTAGGGCTTCCTCAGCAGAGGCTATTTGAGATGCTTGGTTGTGTTGGAGAATTTCATGAAGTGCAAGAGAAGGGTGACCAGCCGCAACCCTAGACATCCACTCCCGACCATAATAAGGCTTTCGGAAGCATGCACCTGATAAGGCAAGCGGAACACAATCCATGACCGATTCAAACGTAGCCAATGGGGCTACACATACAGTCCCCATCAATAGGAGCGCTAGGACCGGAAACAACGGACCGTGCACCTCTATGAATCAATAACATGTGGGGACTACATTTAAAAATTCAAATATCTGTAAAATGCAGGATACAATGTCGCACTGAGTGAACATTCAAACAGCTTAAATTGCTTCAGTGGTGTACCCCTTCACTTTATCGCGTTATTACCGGTCTCGGACATCTTCATTCTTGACTATACGATTGTTCTAAATCAAATGAATGAAATTCACCTCGGTCGGGACTGTACATAAACCTAAAATGAAAATACGGTGATCGTGTAACGAGTACGCACGCACCGCGGTATAGCTTCCAGGTAACCAATCAAAAAACGGAATAGCCGACCAATCCTGTGACCTCAATTGACACCTACCGGATTGGCTGAACGTAAGAAGGCAAACAAATAAACCATATCCTTGCCGATTGGACATTCAAGAATTGACCAATGATTGTTTGCTGCTTGTGATATGATGAGATGATTTTCTGAATAGAATTAACTGTATCCACAGCTCGTCTTGGTTCTACCTGACTTTGCGCTATTCAGTGGGTTTTCAGTCCGATTCTGAGTTCACGCTATTCGATTTCGATTCCTATTCGGAATACTACAGAAAACCAACTTCATTAAGGAGGAGCTTTGTGTGATAAAATGTTAAGGTCAGAATCTTTACGTTTCTTGGCTTTGGGTAATACCACCTAACACTAAGTAGATTTTTTTATACAGACTTGAGAACAACACGAAGTGAACGTCAACACAAAATCGTTTTATAATCCTCTAATCGGTTTGGCGGAGCGGGTGCATTCGAGTAGGTAAAATGAAGCTCAATGGTGCTGAAATAACTTTTTGTATGAGAAATGAGTGGTCAGGTTTTGGAAAACGAATGATCCTCTCGGTATATCTTATTGTTAAATGATGAGATTTTTGGCAGAACAGTAGCGATATCTTCAAAGCTGGACAGCGGTTAGTGCTGTAAAGCTCCAGTGATTAGCGGCCATTCGGATTCACTCAGTTAAGATGCGCTACCCAAATTCGCAATCCACACTACGGACCCTGAGCATAAGCATGCTAAATGATACCATTCCGTAGTATAGGTAAAAACGTATCAGACAGAATATTTTCGAAGCTTTCAAATGCGATGGAAATGTTTGTGATAACCAACAAAGAGCACTGGACAGACCATCAAGAGTACCTGGTGCCTCTGAACAATCGAATGGGCTAATCCAAGCTTGATACTTTAAACTCTCGAAGCTTTATTCACTTGACTGAACCCAATTAGGTACGCCCATGCTAACCGGAGTTCCTAACTCGCCAGTCCTATTGCAACTGGATTTGCCATAAACTTCTTCGGGTCACCATAATCACTCGGAAGGGACTATGACGTCAGTTCAGTGCAGATCAACTGAGTACCGCATTAGCATTTTCCTTGGAATATATATATATATATATATCATCACTTGCAGTGTATCCGAAGCTAATAACATTTCCCATCATCCATTGATAAGATTTTAATACCATCAGGTGAATGTTTTTGATTATTGTAAGCAATATTCGTCTTTGCCTCCATAATCTCCAGCTCCTCCAACTACATCTTTTCTCATCAAGCTTTAGCCAAAACCCACAATCCTTTAGCCTTGACGCTGCAATACATGTTGGTTGGAGAAGGTTTAATCGATGTGCCCGTATCGTTAAACCATTCGACACACCTCGTACAACTTCAGCGTTTCTGTATAACACGCGATACTATTAGGAGTAAAAATCTCAAAAGCTAAAGCTTGATGGGAAAAGTTGTAGCTTCAGTCTGATTTATCTTCAACGGAAACGAAAAGGCCAGAGTTTATCAAGGAAGAGATGGTAAGAAATAGGAAGACCCCGCTGCGGTGAATATGAATGAAACCAGGACAAGGGAATGTGTACGTATTGTTTGTGCGAGCGTGTATGCGAGTATAGCCGGAAATCACGCTGGTTCACCTTTATTATGAATACACAAATTATCAGGATAAAGTAAATAATTTGGTACATTAGCGGTACTTATGTCAGAACCACGCATTAAGTGCCGTCAATGGAGCATCAGACAAATTCATAGTTACGAAATAGACATTCATCTCATGCTCCATGTAGACCTATCCCAGTGGGAAAAAAGACATTTATATCTATGACGCCAATGGTGGTTGATGATACGCATCTTCCGAACCATGCAGAATCTCTTTGTTGATTCATCTCAAGATATGAACATGAACTCAGTCATAGAATGTCTTTCCATGACTCTTGATTTAACAAAGTTCGCTGAGCAGCGAAATCTACCTTGGCGGACAAGCCGAAATTGGAACAGCGGCCGGTATACACAGGGCTGCATTGGCGCTTTCCAACATGAAACATCTTAGGCACCTTTTGGCGAGCGTGCAAGGAGTACGCATGCACTAGGGCACAGCTTCCAGGTGCTATGAGTAGTATGTTTGAATTGCGCAAAAGAAACGTGATTAGCGGTTTTTCCCAACGACCAAAAGTGAACAGGACCTCCTAGAGCTAATTACTGTGCTCGAAGTGGTAACTACCGAAAATGCGTATTAACCATCAAATCGTTTCATTATTTATTGTGCCTGTGGGAATTCTGAAGACTTGTTCCAAATGAGATATTTTGCTGTTTGTATGCCAGTTTACAGTTGTTTGTAATAAATAGCTATCTTCGTCCCGGCACCACCTTGTAAGATTATAACACAGGCAGCCAATTAGGATTACCCAACCAAACCTGTGGTCTCAAGTAGGATCAATCGGATTTGCTGAATGCAAGAAGGCAACCAAATGAGACATATCGTTAACGAATGGGTAGTGAATAATCGACGCACTGATTGCTGCATGCTTGTGATAATTATCTGCACGATTTTCCGAATAAAAACGAAGTGTTTAAACAACTCATCTTGGTTCTACCTGACTTTGCACTTTTCAGTTCGGATCCGAGTTCGCGCTTTTCGATTTCCATTCCCATTCAAAATAGTATGCACCTCTCCTATCTGTGAAGGATAGAGTTTATGCNTATGCTGCTACTGTCCGGTCAGTGCTGCTAAGTCGCGCAGAGATAGTCGAAACAGTACGACGAAAAGAACAGACTACCGGTGTCCGAACATCGCTGTCAAATCTGCATCGCAACAAAACGTTGCTGCAACCGGATAAGCATCAACGAGATTACAAGCAGAGCAATAGTTAGTTGTTCCCAGGTACCGAAATAAATGCATTACCACCCGGGATTGCTGTGGCTGAGGAGTGTTACGCATATCTCCTGTGATGTGTGATATTTACTGAGTCGGGTGGCTCCTGGAAGAACACAAAGAGTGGTAAGAACAAGACATAGAATAAGTGAAGGAAATTGACTCATAGACGTTTCATTGGGCTTCCAGGTTGATCGATCTAGTCAATGGTAAAAGACACTGGCTTAGTGCTGTAAACGGTGGCGTTCATGCGTCTGCACACTTTCAACAAAGATCTAGTCTAATTACTAGCCCTCGGCAAACCAGAGCCTAACCTATACAGAGGCGAGACGGCATGTAAAAACCACAATCTTTTGGGGTCAGAGTTATCGTCACCATCAGTGTACAGCGAATTTCCCTAAACGCCCTCAGGTTCACAATGCATTCCAACTAAGTGAAAGTGTATTGTTGGGGAGTGGATCTGTTATTATATAAACAGGGNAATGAAACTCTACGATCAAAATGTGAGCAAGCAGCCTAAGTGCTTGTGCTCACCTTGAAGACCATTCCAATCCGATAGGTAGCGGTTTAGTTTCATGCTCTTCAGTGTAAACCAATCACCAGTTGCAGCGTCTTTTCGACCATAACGCAGAAGATGGGTGACATATATTCTACGTCACTTTCCTATAGGTTTCTTCACGTGGTTTTTTCCAAGCTGGAACAGCAACAAAGTAGGGGGGGGGGGCGTAGTGCAGCAGACGACAACTGGGTATGCGCAATGTGTCCTAACAAGCAAACCCTATTAATCAGAATTCGGAGTGAAAACTAATTTTCAGCCGAATTATTCCTGGTTCATCAGATCATTCGTCCTTTGAACGGAGTAAAACTTCCTAAATGCTTAGTGAATCTCGACGGCCACTCAAACCACTAATAAGTGTCACAATCCGGAAGGTGTAGGCGTAGTTCATACGTCTCTTCCAACACCCCAAAAAGCATTTACTAATTTGCCACTTCAATGACAGTAGAACAACACATCCAATCAACTGCACATTGACACATTTTCGTTGGGCTTCATCGTTTGAGAACTATCGCACGTACCGCGGTGCCGCAACGGGAAACGCCACTGGCACTTACCCGTCTCAAGATTTATCTTCCAATCCAATAGATATCTTAATCCCAAGAGAGTCCATGTTTCCAAGCTAACAATCCCAGACAAAGTCCAAGCTTTATCAAACTTCAAAGTTTCCAGAATGACCGTGATCCTTGTAGCTTAGCGGTGTACAGCGAAAGAATCATTTATCACAGAAGCCGCCCTTAAACAATTGGTCAATCAACGCGAAGCAATAAGTAGTGGATCTGAAAAGAAACTTTGATCTAATGCGCAGAAGGTAAAGACGCAAGACTCAATAGCTCACCCAATTTCCGCAACCTTTGGCGAGATGTTACGTGATTAGCAAACAGTGACCGTAAACGATATAGGTCTGAATTTGCGGCGAGGATGGGATTAGCAACAGCTATTGGAGATTTGAGGAAGCTATCTGAGCAGTGCACACTGCATCAGACGCAACGCTCACCTTCTTTACTTCGTGACAACATCCGGCAATTCATACCGGGAAAGGAGCAAAACTCCGAAGAAGGGTCGAACACTTCAGCCACTTGCTCAAATGATCTCCATCTCAACAGAGCTGTATAGTGCCGTGAATCGATAAAGAGCAATACAAGCTCGACGTGGTCCCACCTAACAGAACAGAAATGGTTACAACCGTCAGTAACAGAAAGTCCCTCGGTGGAGATGGCATCCCATCTGAAATCTATAGTTTGTTTAGTTAGTCCACTAGGCTTATTGATCACACTATCCAGCCACATCTGGGGTGGTGAAATTTTTCCATAAGACTGGACAACACTGGTTCTACTTCCTATTTCACAAAAGGGTGATGCAACAATCTGCACGAACTACCGGCTTTATTGAAATGGCGACCAAGGTTTTCAAGACTATTCTGCTCAACCGCTTTGCTACAGCAAGCAAAACCGTCGCACGAGGGTGCATAGTTGTATAAAACTGAATGTCACACAAGAACACGTCCGAAAAAGTGTGGGGTTTCATCGAGAAAGGGTCGCATGGCTACGGCAAGTCCTAGATCGTCGCCGGAAATTTCAACAGCATCACTGATCTTCGAGCTGCGTTCGACGCTGTCAATAAACATTCACTTCGGAGCATATGGTCATTGTACCGAAGGGATGCTTGTGAAGTACCCAAGGCTAATACTACAAGTGAACAACAGAAAAGCGCGTCGGCGGCCATGGCTGAGAGTCAACGGGCTTTCTGTTTACCCCGGGTGTGCACCAGGGCTTTCCCCTATCAACACTCTCATTCAACTACAACATAGACTGGGTAAGGTGACACGCTCTTATCGATTTTCGAGGAAACTTGACCGTTTTGATGTAAAGCCAAGGTCGTCGGTCTGGAGATAAACATCTCAAGCACAATTAATTAGAACTGATCATCCTCTAAACTTCACCTTCACTTACATTCTTCAGCTCCTCTGGCCGACCATACGTTCGGAAGCACAAGACTCCAGTTTCGCTCTTATTAGGGATCGTCAGTAGCACATATCCACGGTCCCGTTCGGGATTTGAACTCCGGACCTGCATGGAAGCCCTGTCTGGGTGGGAAGACTTAGAATGGAGTTAACAGATAGTAAACTGTCTCCCTCCGTTGCTATCGGGCCCAATTGAACTGACTGACTATCTCTGAAGACGACACCCGAACAAACATAAATTCGGTTAAGCCCTGGCATGAGCTGGTGGGCACAGCGGTAACACTCACTTCTTTCATACGATGGGCCCGGAGTTCAAATCCCAGACGGGACGGTAGACATCCACTAGTGATGAGCTCTAATAAGAGCGAAACTCGAAGCTGGTAATTCCGAGTGTATGGTCGACTGGAGGGGCTGATTAATGTGCGTGAAGGTGAATTTTGATTACTTCTAATCAATTATCACACAACACTACTCACAAGCGATTCTGAGTAAAATGCGAACCTCAAGAACAAGTATTTCATTACATCCATAGATCTATTACGACCCATCCATGTCATGGGTGAAACATTATAACAGATAATACACCTTAAGTACTTCTGCCTCCAAACGCCTCAGTGTAGTCGGGAGTGGGTGTCTCGGGCTCCGAAATGGTCATTCGTCCCGAACTACTCTAGAAATGCTCCCAAAAGAAATAAGCGCCTCAAATAGCTTCTTTTTTTATTACACACTTTTGTGTGATGAACAGCAGACGGGGTGGAACCCCATAGTCACGAGGACCTGCTGTTCAGTGATGGAAACCGGTAACCTAAGCCCCGGGACTTGGAGTGGTAAACCATATAAAGCCCCGATAGGTTGGGTGTGGTATTGAACCGGACGACAGCAGAGCTGCTGAGGAAGTCCTACTCACTGCCTTCTCGTGGCGGAGGTGTTAACACTAAAGTGGTTTTCAGTTTCAGTTTGAACAACGATTAACCACGCATATTCGAGCGCCGGTTTTGGTTGCTGACTTCTGGCCGCCCATTTGGATGAAGAATAGGAGACGAAAGGAAAGTTGAAAGTGGATTCGAAGGGAAAATGGAGAAGTTCAGTGGCCTACGGCTGCAATGAAACCGAGGAGATGCACGAACGCCACTGGTTGCGACAACCAGCCATATCGCTCAGTGTCTCTAACCATCGGGTACGATCATCCCGAGGTCCCCAGCAGGGAGCCTGACAGGACCTATGTGACCCAGTCTCCTGATTAGGGTTTTCAGACCCTCGTGCCAGGTCTGAGCTTGACCACCCTTGACTTTTTTCCACACGGTATCTGTTTCGGGGAACATCGCTCGCCGTGGTAACCTACCTGGTGACACGCGTAGCACATGTCCCAGCCAACGTAATCTATGGAGGTCGATCACTTGCTCCAGTGGGCGACCGTATTTACCCAAAACAGTGCCCCTAACCTCAGCATTGCTCATCCGGCTACCCCACCACATTCGTGCAATGCTTAGTAGACAGCGGTGTTCAAACACCGACAGTCTGTCTTTATCTTGTCTTCTTAATGGCCAAGTTTCTGCGCCGTATAACAGAACTGGTCGAACTGTCCCGGCATACACTCGACCCTTCACAGACAGCCGGATGTCGCGACGGCGCCACAGATGTCTCAAGTTAGCAAATGCCAACCGAGCTTTCTGTATGCGAGCTGACACTTCATCCGTGATGTCTCCACCGGGTGAGATGCAGCTGTCCAAATAACAAAACTTATCCACCTGCTCTATTATTTCTCCAGTAAGAGTGAGGCTGGGTGCTGGAACAACCCAATCTTGTAGCAACATTTTACACTTTGAAGGTGCAAAACGCATACCAAATATGGCTACACTGGCATTCAAGTTATCCAGAAATTCTTGCAACTTATCTGGATCTTCACTTAGTAGCACAATTTCGTCTGCGTACCCCAGATCAGACAGCCTGCCATTTGGGAGTAAATCGATGCCACTATCCTCGAACGAGGATAGGGCTGTTTCCATTATCAGGTCTATAACAAAGTTGAATAGAAAAGGAGAAAGAGGGCAACCCTGACGAACACCACTTTCCTTGGTGAACTCGGGTGAAAACGTGCCGGAAGCCCCGACTCGACTTCGGCTATTAGTATAAAGCGAGCGTAATATTGGAAGTAACTTCTCGGGCACACCTTTCGGAAAAAGGCAGCGCCAGAGTATAGAGCGGTCGACTGAGTCGAAAGCCGCTTTCAGATCGAGGAAAAAAGAAATGGTGGGTCACGAAAGGAGTGTATTTTAGAATTCGAAGTAGTGTGAAGATGTGGTCTATACCACCTCGGCCAGGTCTAAAACCAGCCTGGTTCTCACGCGTGCACCGTTCACGTGCGGCAGACAGTCGGCGGAGTACGATACCAGCGAGAAGTTTAGAGACGACGTTAATTAAACTAATTCCTCGATGATTTTCACAAGAGGATCTATCACCTTTCTTGTAAATCGGTATGATCACCAACTCACACCATCCAGCTGGAACCTCTTCCCTTTCTCACACTGAACTCAGGAGTTTTGTCAACTCCAAGACTAACGCTGAGCCTTCATCTTTAAACGCTGATGGGAACGGCCCATCTGGACCAGAGGCCTTATTTCCCGAGAAACCTCCATGTCAGATGGAGGACTAGCATCAACTGGGAGTATTTGTCCAGTCGAGGCGGCGGTGTCGATAGAAGCCAGTTGAACTGAGCCTTGAAATGTTCAGCCCAACGGTCAAGACGGTGTTGCTGATCGTGAATCAGTGTGCCATTGCATTCCTTAATTACCTCACTTACGCCTATTTTCCTAGGGCCCGTATTCCTAATTAGATGGAAAAGGTTACGACTATTACTAATAGCCGCAGCTTTCTCCATCTCTTTGCACTTTTCTACCCACCACTTCTCGTGGTCATTCCTCAGACTCTTGACGAGCTGGCGTTTAAGGGATTTGCGCGCTGTGTCGTATGTGGCATCCGGAGGAAGGGTTCTGCGGGCGTCCAGTAGGGTAACCGAGGTCGAAGATATCCATCGTTTGTGTTTTGATCTTGTGGTAGGGTCCGACGTTGTTTTTATCGATATCTGCATAGCTCTCTTGACTTGCTTCCAGTGTTCGTTGAGTCCTTCGGCTGGCGGTTGAACTGACAGGCGATCGGAGAGCTCCGCTTCGAAGGCCGATTTGCATGAATCACTGACACTATATCGCGGATATCCGTTGTCAGTGGCTTTTTTGCGGTTGTTTGCCAGGCGTAAGGAGAACTTGGCTCGTAACAAGGCGTGGTCTGTGTCCACAGCTGTTGACCAGTAAGAGCGGCAGTCTTGAATTGATCCCCTCCAGCGGTAACTGATGGTGATGTGGTTGATTTGGGTGCAGCATACATCTAAATGGAAAGTTTCAAGGGTTCTGGGTAAGGCAGCTTGTTGACCGATCTGGTAGTGTGCGGACATTAAGTGCGGCTGAATGTAAAGGAGGCTTTGGTTTCAAAAATCTGATGGCTTCTGAGTAGTTGACTTTATTAGTTGAACGCTGAATGATATCCCATGGGTGGCGCAAACAGGATGCATCTCCTGAGATTTGTGAGTGAAGAGAAGAACCGGAGAGATGAGTGTTTTTTAGATGGATACCTAAGACTGGGGCACGACGTACTTCGCGGTATCCCACACCGACGAAGGGGATTTTCTTTGGTAGCCCTAATCCGAGCCTTTGACTAAAAGTCTGACCAACAAGGCAGTGGGGTTAAATCCAACGAGGGAGCACGGAGCACCCGTGTGGAGGCTTCTAGAGACATGTCACGCAAAGGCCTTTGGGTTTCGTTTCAGTGCTTTGTTCGTTTTTCGGGATCGGCCCTTAGCATTATGCACCCAATTAGACAAGCGGGCGGTAGCGGTAGTGAATTGCGAAGTCTTAAGGACTCTGATGCTAGTAGGTCAACAAGCGTATCTGGCGCGTGCAACCGTCTCTTTGGGGATTGTTGTCTTCTGCGTATTGGAGACTCGAATCCAGGATCCTAGTACTATAAACCACTTAAGTGCACCGGGGTTGTCTTCGAGGTTCTTCCTCCGTACGTCAGGTGATGACGAAGCCCAATCACTAGGCCGGTGTGATGTGGGCATTGTATTGAATAATACATCCGAAGCCGCACTTCTCGATTGGATCCCCATCAACAGTCGCTTATGTGCGATTCGGCTCAAAGGGTCTATCAGTGTCCGGAAGGGAAGCAACAAAAAAGGTGTTTATTCATCGTTTCGGCGTATGCACCGACCAACTGCAGTTCTGACGTACAAGAGGACGAGTTTTATGAAAAAGCTTACCGAAATCATTCGGTTGAGCCGAAGCTCCAATATACTTGTTCCCGCAGGTGATTTTAACGCTCAAGTTGCAAAACTGAGCACATCGGAACCGTGCCTAGGCGGTTGCTGTGCTCTGCCCTGCCAGCGAACAGATAATGGGGATCGTCTTCTTCAGCTCTGCGCAGACCATCATCTCATCGTATCCAGCACCAACTTCCGACATAGCTCTCAACGGACTAACCATGGACTTTGGACACGCAAATACACGCATGTCACAGATTATTACACCTCTGCAAACTTTTCTCTCAACATCTGCACGCAACACTCTCACCCACGCCCCACACAATACTCCCACTTTTCCTACTGTTTGCCCCACCCCGAATGGTTCCACTGACGTAGATTCATGTTATAGCTCGCCGACCTCACTCTACGTTCAAACTGGCTTCATTCAACGTAAGAACTCTAATGCGTATAGG
>UZAN01041353.1:41326-54089 GCA_900618425.1 Echinostoma caproni | reverse complement strand
TACGCACTGCTGATGAATCTCACCTAACCGGGGCCAAACGGTTTTTATCGCACATTCCATCTGAAATAAGTTATCGGAGGTGGGTGGTATTCAGCACTCATAGAGCGGCTGCATAGATTTCCGAAAACACCCTGTGTAGTGCTATTTATTAGATAATACGCCGAAGAACATGCTGTTCTTCTCAACTTTGGTCAGTCGCTAAATGAGTTTTACGTAAAAATATCATCAATGTGGATTACACTTATCCCCATCCCAGCATAATTAATCTGATGTGCTACTGGAATATGAATAACACTATATGCCGTTTATTTGGAAGGCTGTTCGCCGTCGAGGATAAAACTAACCGCAGTTGAGGAACAGCGGAGGAGCGTCAAAGTAAGCAGCACAGCAGTCCCTAACTGTTTCTTTCTCCGTGTGCTACTATCGACATATATATATTTTTTATGTCGATTGTGAAAAGTTCTGTAGCCTCGGTGGTATTCGAATCCACGCGTGGACGCCGCCTACGCTTTGTATGCGCACGCTCTATCAGCTGAGCTACGAGTCCACACCGATAGCACTGATCTTTTCACATTCGAATTACTCGTCCTACTTACAGAGGCATATGGCATCCACCAATTTTTGTCTTTTTCTAGCTCATAGTCTGTTCTAGAGACGATTTCTTGTCTGCAATGTGTCCAGTGTGCCATAATGTAGCGGTTTTAACTGAAAATAATTCGATATTCATTGGAGGTTCGCAACAGTTGTTATTCCATTTGCATAAGTTAACTTCGTTTGGTTGCGTCGTTGACCTTTCGGCGCTATTGATCCACATCGTCTTTAGCATTCCGAAGTGTGCGACCTATCGCGTAATTTGCACTCCGCTAG
Organism: Echinostoma caproni; assembly: GCA_900618425.1. Lineage (NCBI taxonomy): Eukaryota > Metazoa > Platyhelminthes > Trematoda > Plagiorchiida > Echinostomatidae > Echinostoma > Echinostoma caproni. The sequence goes on along the minus strand of UZAN01041353.1, from coordinate 53,222 downwards.
TTGGTCTGCGAAACCCTAGTAGTTCTGGTTTGCGCTCGGCATATCCCCTCCACTCCCACTGGTCATGCAGTACTAGTCATGTGATTGGAGAATCACTCTCCATACGGATGCCTTTCGTTTACCCCTCAAACTCCGCTATCTGTGACGCATAGACCTAACATTCGAAGGATGGTAACTGCACGTGATGTTCTCTTGAGCAGAGAGTTGCAGTTGCATCTGATCCGTCTTCCCTCATGGAGATTTAACCGAATTGACCTCACATTATGTTGCACGTGATTTCAGCTTATTATATTTCTCTGTCTGAATGTTAGTACTACTTTGTGATGAGTGTAGGGTCACCCTGTTGAATTCGGCAATATAAAGTGGAATGACCTCTCTTTCGGACATGGTGCTTCTGCCAATAAATACCGGTGTAGTTACCTTGATTTTTCTGATAATCTGTGACCGAATGACTAGCTTCTTCCTTTTATGCACTAATCAGATTTATGAAACTTGACCGGATTTCGTGTCATCTGGATTTGGAAATGGCTCTGCACACCCGAGTTTGGCGTCTCTTTGCCTCATCCACTCATTCTCATGCTTCAGCGTCGCGGGGCCAAAGTGGTAATCGTACACACACACGGCCATTTCCACAAAGCCGTCCGGTTCAATTTGTACCCGCCCCCGACCATGGCAATGTCTTCAAACTAGTTCCATTTGTGTGTTTACGTGCATGCATGTGCCTCCGTCGGTGTGCGTGTATCTGTACTTACCCTCCCACTAGCTCTCGCTCGCTCACCCGACACACGATCAATCGATCGGTCGAACGTTTGGGGTACAAAGTTGCATCAGAATAGGTTTAACTGAATCCCGGACATTTGTGTCCATCTTGTTGTGGCCCGACCTTTTGCTGTGTTATTTTCTAACGTAAACACACAACAAGAAGGCTACAGACTGCTCTGATTAAGAGCAGTAGCACAGTAACCAATTACGATATTCTTAAAACTGTGAGAGTAAACATTAATCTTTTCATGCAAAATAAAAAGAAGAACATATTAAAGAATACAACAAACATAATACGAGCCTAATGTGAGCCAAAAATGCGTTATTCTGCAGGTGTTGTGTCCTTTTCTGTGGTCCTCTAAATTCGTACCCAAGTAGCGCGTTTATTCTTCGCGTCTTCCCTAAGACTGTGCGCGATAATTACCAGCTCTGCATTAACCAAGTCCTGTTTGAGGTCACATCAATTCGCTGGTTTTCGATCACCGATATTCATAGCCCATTGTTCATCGCTAAAGAGTGTATGGTGTAAAAATATCATCATATAGCCTGTCGCAGTTCAAACCAGCCTTATGCACGAATCAAAGAATACAGCGTAAAGCCATAACGCGGATAAACACTTTTCAGTGTTGGACAACACCAATATACAACAAACTGACCACAGTCATCAAAATGTTTGTTTACCACTAGGTCAACAAGAGTGACACGGTTTACACAACTGGCTCCGGTTGAAAATCTTGCCATTTTCAGTTGTGAGTTTATCAGTGTCAATTTAAGATGTCCTGGTACTACATGAATATTAAATTGGTGTTGTTAGATTTTGAAATAAAAAAGCAGGAAACCAAGACGAAATTTTTAACTTTTAGTCCCGGGGCTTAGGTTACCGGTTTCCATCACTGAACAGCAGGTCCTCGTAATTATGGGGTTCCACCCCGTCTGCTGTTCATCACACGAAAGTGTGTAATAAAAAAACAAGTAGAATCAGTTGGTAATTGGGTATCGAGCTGTGGACCCATGTTGAAAAACCATGTTATCTATACCAATGTAGTTGAGATACAAAAATCCTCCTGCAGAGGAATGTTTTTTCTGTGATATGATGATAGGAGATGATAGGTTTCGATGCGTTTTTTATTCGCTAGTAAAATTCCATCTAAGATAAACAATGATAAAAGTTTAAAAAACAACGGACTCCCAGAAGTTGTGATACTAGGTATGTTTACGGGTCATTTTTTATACAATTATTGACGGACCACGTACAAGGCTACCGCAGATACCCGACCGAGCGGGTGACCAACTAACATAAGCTGTCGTACAGCTTTCACAATCATCAACCTTACACTTTGATGCGTCACTTTCGGTTGTTGTCTTTCGATTACACAGTGGGTCGATTTACAAAAAACGATTAGACGGAGGCGTTGAAAAACTAAGGGTGGTGTCAGGATGCCGATACAGGAAGCAAATAATATAAATTTGGTTAAAAGTGAGTAGGTGCAAAAACATCTGTTTACCGCACTCAGCGTTATCAGTCAAGGTCCCTAACAATTTATTCGGCTGATCCCACGGTCTCATTTGGAAGACCATTCCAAGCTTCACAAGCAAGTCCCTCGAGCAGGATTTTCGCATTCCTGATTACCGTTAGCCTTTACCTGCCTTGGCTGACATCATGAAAAGTTTATATAATGACATGCCCAGGTCATCGTAATTTATGGATCTCGAACGCGAGTGTCGAACCTCGTTCAGTTCTCCCACAAGACTCGTGTAGTGCGGTGGCTACAGCAGCGGGCGAACGAAGACAGTTTATCTTTCACCTCCTCTCCCATAGCGACCGCCAAGGTAGACCAAAGTAGAAGAAAACTGTCTACTTTCTCCATGTCTTGCCCTAACAGGGGATGTCTCGTTGAAACTGAAAGGTTGTGTGTACTGCGCCAGTGTGCAGTCAGTTCTCCTTTCGGTTGGGAGACCCTACATTTGCGCGTGGAAGATATTCGTCGTCTAGAAGTCTTCGACTGCCGAGGTTTACGTAGTTTGGCGCGGGCGTATAAGCAACTCTGAGGTAAGTCTTCGCATAGGTAGTAATGATTCGATGGAGAATTCGTTGTCCCATCGAATTCAGATTAGTCGACTTCGCTGATTGGGACACATATTGCGTATGGCCAACCATCGTCTACCGCAACGCGCCTTTTTCGCCGTTGCAGCTCCGGGTTGGAGGAAACCACATAGAGGTCAACAGATGACGTGGAAACGAGGCATGAAGAAATGCACAGAGCGGTTAGGTAGAATAAGTGTCTCCCGTCTTCCAGGTTGGGGTCTAAAGGACTCTGCAACGGGCTGGTTCGAGACACTGAAGGATATTGCAACTAACCGACTGTAGTGTCTTTCCTTTTGTCATTTATTATCAGCTCAAACTGCTTGAAAAGGTATGTATGCACAGTTAGATTGTGTACTGTTTGTGTTGACCAAAGAGGTTCACTTTCTTTACATCCCTCCAATTAGGCCCAATCCCTTTCCATCTTGTGCTTTATCACTTGATTTGTGAACAATATGAGCTTGGCAGCGACCAGTGAAGTTCGCTTCACTGTATCTCGCTGTACGGTGATGATGATGATGAAAGGGAATGGCCATGTTCCAACAGTTTACTTTTCTGTAAAGTAGGTGTGTATGACTAAGGTATAGCTACTCCGTTATGCTTGGAGAGGATGACTACACGAGAATGGAGTCGGGTGAATGTTATTAGTCAAAGCATTGTGTACACTTAGAGAATTATTTCCCTTGTGGAGTTGCTATTTCATGGCCAGGCATCATTAAATGTTCCACTCATTCTTGTTGATTGGAGATAACGTTTCCCATCTCAATTGATACAGTCCAAAAACATGAATCAGTATGTTGATTTTCTAATCGAATGCCTACAACTGGGATGTTTGTCAATATTTTAGGAAACCTAGTTTAGTTCCAATTCAATTGGATTGTTTGCTTGATCCAGCCTGATCCACTGGTGGTGAAACTAAGCAATATGAATGTGTCGTAATCACTTTTTCGCATGCATCTATTCATTTTTCTTGCTCACGTAGAACGTAACCTTCGCAAATACGGAGTAGGTATTGCAAACTACAACTGATAACCTTTGTAATCCTCTCAACTTAGTGGCTATTCTTGTTCCTTCCTTCTTTGGTTGGCCTTATAGATAGCAAGGAAATAGCAGCCAAAATGGTGCACGCAACCGCACAAACTTGACCCGAGTTCATAAATTTCCACTAAAACGCACAACATGTAAATGTAGTAAGCGACAAAGGAGCATCACGGGTGTGTGCAGCCTTACACTTCCGTGTGTCGGTTTTGCTTCTTTTCCTTCGCCAGTCCGATAGATCGAATAACAATGATGGATTAAAGAAAAGAAGCATATCTGCTCGTCTATCCTCACTGATACAATTTCGTTCGTATGGATTGGTTTGGTACCGAAATATTTTCGTATGCTTACTGCATGCGTTGTTTTAATTCCTCTACTTTTTGGACTGTATGCTTGAGACCGAATGCATACGAAAATGTACTCACGTTACGTACTTCGATTAAAAGCCATTTCTCACATTGTCTGCAACAAACGACAACCTTAATGTTTAAGGTCCCAACCTGGAATTCCGGATGCCCAAACGGTAAATTCGAAGATAGTTTCGTTCAACCTTTTGCAATACGTCATAGCTTGGCCACCTCATTGTGCCTGCTCATCTAGTCTAATGTCTGCTGGTAAATCACGAAGCGGCAGAAATTCTTAGGGCGTACCCTAGTCACCTTAGACGGAGGTCTATCTACCATTAGCAAACATCATCTGACCCCGTCACTACTCTCGCTGTGCTCTCACCATATGTGGGCGATGCTGAACACAATGGTCATAGAAAACCGATAATATTTTATCACTATCTGCTCGGAGAGGCCCGGTTTTACTCCCTTTCAATGAAAAGGATATGTTGCCCCGTGGGGTGAGAGGAGTCACAGATTAATAAAGCCTTATCTTGTCTCACGCGTTGGTGGAGCTCTTCGCTCACATCTCTTCCAAGCGTTATGCGACTCCCGAAGTAGAGAAAGCTTCTCATCACATATACATTTTCACAATTCAGCGGAAGTGCAGACAGATTTATGACAATCTTGCAGCAGCAATCGGTGCTGATGAGTGTGTCTGTTCATAATTTTTGAACGATATGGTGCTCAAAAATAACGGGTCCTCTCAGTTTCAATGTGCAAAACGTCGGCAAACAAACTCTGCTAAAGGAAGTTTGCCCATTATTGAATTAGGATGAATGTAGTGAGATGAGACAGGGACATCTTTGACTGTGGTTTGAGGAAAGCCACTGAAACAAAGCTGTGCCAACCCAGTATTAAATTTGGGCACACACGTTTGGGAGCTGATAGGTAATCTCTCTGGGGTAAGAGCAAAATCGTTCCTTGATCGAATGGAAGCATTTTGCGAGATATAAGAGAATAATCACCAATCACAATCCGAGACACCTCCGATCACACTGAGGGAAAGTACTGGTGCAAACTTTTGTTTCTTTTTACATCTTCCTGCAGGTTTTAACGCAGTCACCGTTGTCGTTGCAATGATTTAATCTATAGGTGTATCGTTTCTTTTAAGTATTATCCTTTGTAATGGCATCATCATTGGTCTGTTTATGTTTCTGTCCTACAGATAGTCTTGTATACGTGTGTGCTTCACTCTGTTCGTGGTTCATGTCATTTTTTCATCATAATCATTATCTTCACCGCACAGATTAATGCGTACTGGAGTACCAAGTACCAAGCTCACAATATGCTGTTAATACTGGCTAATCCGCAGTCATCCGATCAAAGATTCAATTTCAGAAGGGGGGTATTTAATTTAATTGATTAAGCTCTTCACACTGCTTGGAATAACCCTCCTAGGCTCAGGTATTCAGAAAATCCGCAATGGATACACTTAGAACAGTCTTTCTTATTGTTCTACGCTGGTTGTTCATTTTTATTCAAACTGTGCTGAGGTGTTTTGTGTTTCAGATTGTATACGCTTCGGAACTAACATCACTAGTATCTTATATGTCGTGGCAGAATTTACCATTGAAGAAAAGTGATTCTCGGACTCATACTTCTGTCAGTGACTATCCATTATCGATCCCTAATTCGAGTTCTCATCTCAGTACTGTCTTGATTTTCATCACCAGCGGATACTGTGTTATTGTCTCCCACTCGATCCTCAGCGTCCGTCTCTCATTGGAGTTCCTGTTATCTATTCTTTCTTATTGACAAATTCCGGAAGATGTATAGTGCTACTATCCGGCTGAAGCATATCTTTATTCGCCACCGATTCCCTTTTCGGCTGTTCGCGTTGTATACATGTAATTTCTCCTCTACAATGGTACTCGTACTCAGAGAGGATCACTTGGTTGGAGGGTTGAATCACACTGCTAGGAATTGTCGAAGTTTGTTGGGATGTAAGCGAGTCAACAATGACAAGTTGTGATTAGATCTCCGTACATCACACTCAACTGTATACATTGTGTACGGTTCAAATGTCGGGATGAAGGAATCCATGTGGAGGCAAACATGATCTACCGAAGAACTGCGCGGAGAAATTAAGGGGGACTAGTTCACCTTCAACTCCCGAATAGGATTCGAAGAAGCCTCTAAACGGCTAACATAAGGCATCGAGTTATGGCGGTACTGTGGTGATTCTTAGCAGCTTTGCCCAATTTAACGGGGTTGAACGCAGAGTCTAGTTGTTAGCTGTAACGGTTCATTTGGTTCCAACTTTTAAGTGGTGTTTCTATTTCGGACCTTTTCCCTACGTTAAAAAAAATTTATACACCTGGTTAGCTTTTCCGAAGGTTTCTCAAATGCACTCATCGCATTTTGCTGTCCTGTGGTTAGTTATACAACCATATTCTGTAGTCCGTGTTCTGCTGTTTCGATGCACTCGGATTGCTATAGAGTTTACACGAACCGTTATGCACCACCTCATGCACGATCGTCTGCATGTTTTGTTTGTCATTATTCACAACCATCATATCGACCATACCTGTCTCCACCGAGAACAAATACTCTGTGGTATTTAGCTCATAGTTCGGTGATGGTGTTTACATACTAACGTAATTGCACAGGGTGACGATTTTTAATTGTTGCACTCACGTTACGTGACTTTCAAAACCACCGATATTCCGTGTTTGTTTTCCATCATACCATGAGTAGGTTGATTTATCGCTTACTGATGTCTTATGTGAGTGATGTTCAACTATTTAATTTTTTTCTTCAAATGTTTTGTCGCCTACCATAACGTGAGCCATGGCAGTATCAGCACGATCGCCTTCGCCACTGCACGTTTTGCCTAGTCGAGGACTGATTTGCGTTCAATGACTGACTGAATTCGTTCCATGTTGTCGTTTCGTGTATATATAATGTCTATCACCATTTTGTCTTGCATTTATCTGTATATGCTCCACATATATTATTAGTAGTATTATAGTAGTCTTCCCTACGCAACATAATCCTGTTTCTCATCCAACCATGCATGCATCCATCCAGATTTCAATATGCCTGTAGCATATAGACGTGCTACAACATCGTGGCATACGCACATACATCTCTGTCTCTCTGTGCTCGCGCCGACACGCACACACGCGAAATTCGCACTTTGTCAGGACACCTGATCAAATTGACTGATCAATGAGTGTGAGAGAGTAGCAAAAGTGCATACCTGTGGAGCGACCCGGCAAGCTAAAAGTACATTCTTCACTGTACCCGCCATTGCGCGGGCAGTTCTAGCCAAGGCTATATAGCCTAGCCGTAGATGTATGTGTGTGTGTTCACTTGTATTGATTGCCCTCATTCTGGGAGAGAAGCGGTAAACCTTGTGGAGTTAAGCCCCCTCCACACTATAGGTGGATATATACACCCGCCTATTTCACTGGGTCAAATAAGATCTGATCTCCTGTTTTAATCGCCTTGCTTTTGGACGCAGCCGTTCTTATCGCATCGTATGCATTATTCACTGTAACTACGGTTGTCGTCTGCACAGATTAAATATTCACCCCCTCCTCAAACAAAAATTATCCTCATACCCAATATAGTAAAATCCTTTAGTTCCATCAAAGTGTTGTATACCTTTTAAGCTCACCAAAACAAAACTGGGGGTTGCCTATTCAAATCTGAGTATTTTTGTTCACCGGTGCCATCAACGTTTTCCTTGGATGTAGCCAATTACAAAGACTTCCCTAACAGTACTGTGAAGAAAGTCATGATATTGTTATTGAATTAAACGGCAAAAGTATTGCATCCCCCTGTAGATTTGTCTATCATCTCTGCAGTCACATGCATGATTATCACTATTTTTGAAAATCCAGACGGCAACCGAACAAGAAGTCGAAATACGAAATTTCATCAAACCATATTTAATTTTAATGAAAAGATACCAGAAAAGAATTTTACCGAGGCAAAACTATTGCACCCCCCCCCCATGAACTTGGCTCATTGAAGCCACTTTATCACTCCGTGTAAGATTTCGAATCACATCCATGTCGATATTATTCTACTCCCCATGAAATAATACCTTTAATTCATGTGTTATAGTGTAAACTCTGGAGTTTTGTTGCACCTTTCGAGTAAGGATGGCTCAAATATTCTCCTTTGGTTTCAAATCTGGGCTGCACACAGTTCAAACCATTGTTTTGATGTCGCGAAGTAATGTGCAGCATTTTTTTAGATACAAACGGTGAACTACGGCGATTCGATGCTAGAAAATGGCTTCAGGGTGATCATTTGATGCAATTGGTAGCAAAAAGTGCTTCTTCAATGTATGAATGTATGCATCAGAATCTTGCACTCCATGCGTTATAGCGGGTTCGGTTGGGCCATTGCTTGATAGGGTACCCAGTACCCTCAGGGAGTGCCACTCTTTCCACAGATCGTACCAGTAGTGGTTCCACACATCAGATCCATCTAAATTAAATTTCTTTTGATCGCTAAAGTAGACGAAGTTCCATTAATTTTTCAAGTTACATGAGTTTACGTTCATGATTAAAGTCCTATTTGTAAGGTTGTTAGACCTACATGCCTTCTAATTTTCTTACATTTCATCTAAGGGACCGTTTTAAATGCTTGTTGTGCGGTTCGCTCCGTAACTTGTTCAACTCAAGAACCGTTATCGCCTCCGATGCATGACTGGTTGCGTTTAAGTCTGTATGTAGCAATCTGCCCTTACCTTTCCCCGAGAGCTTTTTCTGGTATCCTATCTGTTTATGACGGATTTTGTTCTGTTTCCGATTCAAATATTGTGCTACCGTTTTATTGGAACCTAGTACACAGTCTGGCTATTTTATACATGCTGAAATTGATCTCACGAAAGATATCATTGATGGAGTTCTAATTATCAGTTACCCTCTTCCGTTGCGCCATGGTTCGCAGTGGCTTGTAGTGACCTACTTTGATGTCTTTTTGCTTCGAAGTTCATTAAGAGTGACGTGAGCATAGGGCCGCCGTCGGAAGGGTTTCACATGACCGTAGCTTGCACCAGTCTGTCAATCACTGACCCGGTTACCAGCTGCCATACCGAAGTACAAACTTGGAAAGTCTAACGCACCCGTTTTAACACGGCCTTGAGTGTGCGAATTCCGTTGGGGGTGCCATTCTTTTGTCGCGGGATATATTTCTGGATAAAATAAGTTGGAGCTGGAGGTCCTTAGGTGTGATAATTGCTGATGGGTGCCCGCCATCTGGAGCGCGTGTATACCACTTGACTACCCTCCAGTATTACTGTGTAATTGAATCCCAGCGATAACAGGTCTACCAATTCATCCCAACTGGAGAACGGCAGTCAGTCCAAGGCTTTAATGAAACATCTAATCTCAGTAGTGCGAATCCAACAGGCTATATAGGCAGATTGGTCTGCGGTCACATCGTATCGCTTGATCTTTGTCATCGTTACTTGGAGTGAACCAAACTTTACATAGGCTTTAGGCAAGTCAAACGGATATGGGGTTTTCACCAAGCCATCTGCAAGCAATGCTGCAAAATACCTAGACATAATTAGAGGTGGCCCATTTGAATGTGATGGGCCCAATTCTGCAACAATTCTGGTTGCAGGTGTCCGGTACGGTTGGTATTACTCCTCAATCCAGTTCTGCTAACTTGTTTGCGGCCAGTATGACCGTATCCCATTACAACCCAGACCCAGGAGTCACCTTTGAATCGTGGTTCAGACGATGAGAGGATAAATCCCGAGTTGCATTTGCCGCACAGGATGATGCATGGAAACTACGGATAATTTTGCGTAAACTCTGGGTACCACAGCACGAGCGGTATTCTGATAATATTCTAACTAAAAGCACACACGATTTCTCAGTTGATGCCATGGTGTGGTTACTCACAGATACATTTGATGTGAAGTTATCTTTTTTCGATACGAGATATCAGAACATGGAGATCGCGGAAAGCGACTCCATTGATTTTACCACTTATCCCAGTATAGTGAATCGGGAGTGCACGCGCTTCGATCTGCGGGTGATGACAGAAGACCAGTTCAAGTGTCTCATTTTCGTCTGCGGACTCCTATTGCATCAGGATGCGGAAATCAGAAGGCATCTACTGAACATGACTGAACAAGATTCCAATGTCACATTACGGATATTGGCCGCCAAGTGTCAGAGGCATAAGAATTTGAGGCATGATTCAGCTGTTGTGGAGCGCACCAGAATCACGCATGTGCATGCATTCACCAATTCAATGTTCTGCAACAGGCCCAGAAAACCAGGATCAAAAAACCTCAAACCGTATGTTGGCAATGCGGCAAATGGCATTTTGTTCGTTTTTGTCCATTTCAAAAACACAAAAGGGATCACAAGGAAGACCGTTGCCCTGCCAATCACGAAAGCGAATCTGTCCCTCAGTCCTGACGTTAAGCCCGTCTTTTCACTGAGACACCCTACTACACATGCTGCGTTTCCGATGATCGACCAAGAACTCAATCGTTTGCAGAAAAATAGCATTCTTTTTTCAGTGAATTACTATGCATTTGCGGTTCCAATCCTTACCCTTCAGCGTCTCCGACCNCTAATCTGAATTCGATGGGACAACGAATTCTCCATCGAATCATTACTACCTATGCGAAGACTTACCTCAGAGTTGCTTATACGCCCGCGCCAAACTACGTAAACCTCGGCAGTCGAAGACTTCTAGACGACGAATATCTTCCACGCGCAAATGTAGGGTCTCCCAACCGAAAAGAGAACTGACCGCATACTCTCGCAGTATACGCCACCCCTCGATTTCAAGAAAATATCGTATCTACACGGAAGGTATTTCGTTCCTGCGTAAGCTGCTCGTGCCTTGGTAATGCGGGCAGGTGCTTCATTGACTATGCTACCGTCATTTGCCACGCAACTGACAAAATAGGAGAAATATTCTACTGTAGCTAATTCTTGACCACCAAGCATCAGCGCCGGGGTAAACGAAACCCAATCTTGTTGCATCACTTTGCACTTAGAACGTGCAAACCACATGCCGAACTGAGCGACAAAATTCGCTAATCTGTCAAGTGCTTTTTGCGCATCTTATGTACATTCGAGCAGACAAACGAAGTCATCAGCGTACTCTAAATCGCGCAGCTTTTCTCCAGCTGCCCATGCAATACCAACATTTTGGAAACTACTGGGTGCGTTCTGCAGTATTTCCTCTACGACGAAGTTGACTAAGGATGGCGAAATTGGGCGCTCTTGACGAGCACCGCTCCTGGTTTCCAAAGATTTGCTTAGTCCACCGTATACCCTAACGATATCTGAGGTATACAGGTTCAGTGATCGCAATAGGTTCACATGCTTCTGCGGCATTCCTTTGCGAAACAGTGCACCCCTTTGGGATTCATGATCAACTGAATCGAAGGTTCCTTTCAGGTCGAGGAACACTGCGATTCTCGTTTGACGAGGTGTGTGGCGCAATTCGAGGACTTGACGCAGAGTGATGATTTGGTCGATGCAACCGCAATCTGGTCGGAATCCCGCTTACTGTTCGCGAATATTAATCCCCCTTAGGGGTATCAAGTGGTGAAGTGTCATAGAAGATGTCACTTATGTGATGGTCCAGACTAAATTTATTCTGCCGGGGTTTTCACAGTTGTTGTGTGATC
>UZAN01041353.1:20066-40608 GCA_900618425.1 Echinostoma caproni | reverse complement strand
ACTCCTGCTACCAGATGCTGCGAAGTTAGTAATCGAATCGACCATAGAGTCACAATCACCCAGCTTGAAAAGAATGGGGGGAATCGTTTCAAGTCCCGCAACCATCCTTTTCTTTAATGATTGAATACAGCTCCATACTTCTAATTCTTATGGGGGCTCACATTTTACAACCACGGGGTTTCCGCTGCAATTGCCGCACTAGCACCAGGTCAGTTAAACTGTTCACTAAAACACTGCCCAGCGATCGAATAGTTCTTCATTGTGGATACTCTGCCCACTTTAATAGCAAATGATTTCACTAGCCGATATGTGAAGACCTCCGGTGGTGCGTATCAAATGAAATAGTCTTTGACTATTCCCTGTTGCAGGAGCTATTTCCATTGCATCAGCTATTGTGGCCCACCAGTTTTCGTGATCTTTCTTAAGTCTTTTCCTGAGCTTACGTTGCAGGCTCCAGCGGTCCCCAAGCTGATCCTGGAAGGTTGGGATATTTCGCTTTTGTTCCGTCAATATCACTGACTCCCGAGAGATCCATTGTCTTCAACGAACTTCCGGCTCAGCCCCATACTGTCAGCGAGCATTTGACGGCGTAAAGGCGATGTTATATTCGAATATGTTACTAACACATTTCAATCTGAACCTTCAAATTGCGGTTGCCCCAGGTGCCTCTACCAATGGCATTGGTGGTAATATCTCGTTTTCCCGGACACTTCAAAGAAGGCGATTTGTCATGCTGACAAATCTCTCACACCTGCTGAATGATGTTAGGGACAGATCGAGAAGGAGGCGCTGGCAGTCATCTTTGCGGTAAACGAATTTCGTAAGATGGGAGTCATTTTACTTTACTCATTGACCACAAACCGCTCGTCGCAGATTCTGGGTCAACGAAAGGGATTCCAGTGTATTCGGCAAACAGACTGCAGCGCTGGGCCCACAAACAATTCGTGGAACGCTTTTCTTTTTATAAAGATTGTTGTACCGTGATTTGTTTGGCCCACAGTCTGGCCTGAGATGTGTGTAAAATGCATACTGGGCAATCATACCCCTCGGATACTACTCTGGCATTAAGTCCTGTCGATCAAACAGACACCCTTTACCGCTGGATTGACTAGCGTTACAAAGCATCTGAAGACACTATCATTATACCGGTTGCAGTGGAATCCGTAGTACGTGGGTTGTTCGTAGATATCATACGTACTCTTCCAGTCACTACACTTGATGTTCGCCAAGCTACGCAACACGATCCGGTGTTGAAGAAAGTCATTCGGTTTCATCAGACGCGTTGGCCAACAACGGCTCCAGAGGCACGACTTCATCTTGTTAACTGAATGAATCGTCGTGCCGAAAATTCTACAGACGTAGGTATTGCGGCAGTTTTACGTCGGACACCAGGGGACCAACTGCATGAAACTGGCTCGCAGCCAGGGCTACTGGTTCAACATGGACAAACACCTTTAAGAACTGTCGTGCATGCACCAACTGCGCAACGTCGTCCAGGATGCCAACAAAAAACAATTTCACTCAAGTCTGAGATCACAGTGTGCTAAGCAAATCACAGCACAGTAATCTTTATAAAAAGAAGAACGTTCCATGATTTGTTCGTAACCCCGATACTACCAGGTCGCCTAGGCCAAAGCAGGTGAATTGTCTTAGGGAATTCACAACTAGAGCTTTCGACTAACGAATGCCTGAACCGCAAGGCAGCCGGTCGGTGTGTGAACACCGAAATCATTCAGGGGCGGAGCCAGTTCATCGGATCATTCACCCTTCGTACGGGGTCGAACGTCCATGGTGTCCGAACGAGCCACAACCAGGAAGTTGTTTTCCTAGTCCGTACGCCTCTTTTTGGTTTTTTCAGAATCAGGGGTTTGGCCAACTCCACTGGGTCAACTGCCAGTGGTTCACCAGCCCGGTTATATCCCCGGATGTTGGCTTTTCGTCCTTGCACTTTGTTGGGAAAACACCTCGATCACGAAAAGGCATTGAGTGAGGCTTCCTCAGCAGTGGCTATTTGAGACGCTTAGTCGTGTAGGAGCATTTCGCGAGGTGCAAGGGAGGGATGACCATTCGCAAACCGAGATACCCATTGCTGGCCATACTGAGGTTCTCGGAGGCTCCTTGAAAGCTGCTTTGTTCCGAGACAACCAATCAGAACCAGAATAGGCAGGTTAAGATGACTGGTCGAAACCGCCAACCAATCGCAACGGTTGACAACAATCCATTCAGCCAATCGTTTCTAACTGTATGCTATTTCACCACCTGTGGAGTTTCTATCTGGACGAGAAAATGTGACGATCATTTGAGAATCTAGAAAATCCTGTGCATTTACAACATGTCCTGCTAGTGACTATGATAACCATTGTCTTTCGCACTTGACCTTTGCCCTTAAGGCGTAACATTTCTTCTCTACCTCGCGATTCGCGCTTTGCCCACCTTATGTATTGTGAGTTCATAAAAAGTCATTTACTCTGAGCTTGAAAACAGGAAATAGTACACTCCTAAACAACTGAATAAGTATCCTTACCTTGCGGATACCCGTAAATATCTTGTTTGATTACGCGTGCAAACAGCCACTAAACTGTCAAGGATTCGGTCGTATCAGCCTGATACTGAGTCACCCAGTATTGAAGTAAGCCGACGGTTGTATAGTCCTAATAAGTACGGGACAATGATGGTTCTCCCAAATTGCTTGATGATCACTGTACTTCAAACTATCTCGTCATTGTCAACTTAACTTACTCTGTGCGATTTCCAAGTGTTCAATAGAGCCTGATAACGAAACTCAGCATTCATCTTCAATCGGGCGATGGTGATTTTAGCTTATCTGGATAATCAGTTATTTTTTAGCCACTCGTATCAAATTCTGAACGCAAACATTCTGTACCAGTTGTAAAGGTCACCTGAAGCAAACAGTTTTTAATGCCAGTACATCCCCCTTGTCTCGACCTGCCTTCTTTGCAAAATCATGCCACTCGGAATACGAATTAGTCGAGAGAAACAGTCGCTGGCTCGGGATGCGCGAGTATTATGCGAGAAACACATGTTGGTTGGCTTGGGTTAGGCGAAATCCGCAGAGAAACGTATCTGTTATCAAGCCCGATCGTTAGCATGTATGGTTGCAACACAGCAAGCACAAATGTGTTTCCTCTGCCCTACGATCTGTATCCATCGATCGCCGTCAGGTGGTCTGGTACCAATCGGATAAGTGACCTTCAGAGCCAAGAGCGTGTCACATGACCACCCACCGTGTGCTGTTGCTAGCATAAGTAGGATATGATGAGGCTGACACATACGTGACACGTGTCTGTACGGGGCCGCAGGAAGTTGAAGATCAGACACTTGAATTCGTTCCGATGCATTGATTGCCCGCGAAATTTAGCTCCTTTCACTGACCATATTTTGATTTAATCTCCTTCGATTTGCACTTGTTATTTGAGCTGAGATCCACGCGCGCTATGTGAAACTGTATGTGCTGCATCACGTAAACGGCACTTTCATTCTGATGAGAGTGTGGGTTTTCTGTGCTGTGTAGTTGAATTGTTGCATAACTACGTAGCTATTTAGTGGTGGTATGCTTTATGTTATGTTGTCAGATATTCGGTTGGTAGATTGTTTGTTGTAAACCGGGGTGGTATCAAGCAGGACCAAATGACCACTGTATGTGTGTGTACACCAATCAGCTTGATCATTTTGGTGAAATTAGCGCACGATTTCCACTTGTTGCTTGTTTCCGTTCTCACTTTCCATGCACAAGTCTGAAACCCTTCTTTCTGTCACCCTTTATATTCAATAAAGCGAGATTCCCCTCCCCCTTCGTGTGTAATAGATAATCTGATCGACAGAGACGTGCGATTCACATCACTGGTCATTCTAGAAAATGACCTATCGCATGTACTGTCGCACGATCATGTGCCTACGTGCTTGTCTTTGAAGGTTTTCACCTGCTAATGTTCTCTGCTAATCTGTTTCGGGCCCACTAGGTCTATTACTCTGAGAACGGCACAAGTCCGAATCACACTCCGCAAATCATACGTGACGCCTTAAGAATGCAATACTACTAGCGCGAACAAGATGCCAGTGTTTGTCTCTGAGCCCCGGTCGCATAGCTTCATACAACTGAATTCGTTTAGTTAGCTGGACTCATTGATTTTCAGATTTTTTGATTTTGATTTTCGTTCTTGCCTGTGACTATGCGAAAAGATGAAATTCAGGTTTGAATGGGAGGGGGCCGGGTGTAGGATGATAATTGGATAAGTAATGCTCTTGTACATAAATTTATCTGATATTTTCGTATCTGCTTAACTTCAACCAATGACCAAACAGTCTGAAGTGCACCAAATGATGCGTCCATCTCACGAGTGATCATGCCTAATCATGTTTTTGGGTATAGGTCAGCATGCCTGTCTGTTATTTGTTGTGTTAAACGTTAGTCCGTTATGTTTGAAACACACCAAAGTCGGGCTACGCCTGACTCTCTGTGTGTTTTATTATCTTCATCTGAGATTTTCATGCTTTAAACCAGCTGTCCAGTTTCACGCATTTCGATAACTCCATATGTGTGGCTCAATTCCATACGATTTCTGATTGATAACTCACCCTACACAGGTCACTGAAAATAAACTGTAAATCTGTATAGCTCAGCAGTTCAACAGCAACCAGTTTACAATGAAGTCATATATTCATGCTCTCGAGATGTTGCACACAATCCGCCCACTTAGTTCATCTTCCACAATCCATATTGCGCTTGTTGGTCTTTAGCTTATGAGCTTCAGGGTTTTCTCCTTCAACCTGAAACATACTTACATGAAGACCGATGTCTGTCTTTTAATTATGCTGGGGCAGATCTCTAGATTGTTTTGCTTATTTATAACCATCGAATGCCATTGAGAATTGGGCAAAAATCCAGAAAAGAACCATACTCTTTCTCTTCATCTCGGTTAGATCTGTTCTTCTGTGCCCACTCCGATTAGGTTGCCATGATACCGAAAAACAGTGGCTTTCCTGTTGGTTTGTAGCTTGACGCCTATTCGGAGTTCGATCGCACCTTTATTCACTTGTGCATTTTCGTGCCGTTTACGTCATCATTCGTACAGGTCCACTGATCTGTTCTACTCTGGTTTGCAGTTTTCGCCTTCCCTCACCTCTCAGCGTTGCCGATTCAGTGTGATTTTCGAATATTGCACGCTTAGATGGGATCCTGTGTTCGTTTGTGCGTTTGAGTGTTTTCCACTCTATTGTCCCCTAACTGGGTCATTGCGACTGCCTATTTGATACCTGGTCTTTTTTGCTCTTCCCTTTTCTCTCTTGCCTTATTGATATTCGAACACACCCACATTCTATATGAACAGTTGACATATTGACAGACTCGCTCACTCATTCATTCACGCACATTCACACACCTTCATTTTCCTCCCTTGATCTTCAAGGGTTGAATGTAGGTCAGTCGCATTTACAAAAGTGCAAACACACTGCACACACGCATGCTCGGGTGCGTGCGTGCGTGCTTGCACGCATTGATGTGGCCAAGCTGCGCGGCACGGGGTCGATCTGGGTCTCAGCCTACAGCTGTGTACCCACGGTTGAACTTTTCTTGGCTGTCAGCAGCTAGTTGGTTGTGTTGCGTAAACTGTACTTTACCACACGGTGCTCCTCTCGAGTGCCCCGATGCCCACAATAGAAACAATCTGTGCGCCTATGCTATCCCGAGTGGATCGGTTCCCTTTATGCATCTTTGTCTCCACTCGCGATGCAGTCTGATTGATTGTGTCGGGTTTTGGCTGGCCAACTTCGGAGGCCGGTGATAAGATCGTGAAGGTCAATCCTTGTCAGCTGAAAAATGTACCCATTGACTGACGATACATCGTAAATTCCCTCAACCTCCGTTACTCCTCCTGTGAAAACTACAGGGGAATTAGTCCAATCAACATTGTCTCTAAGATTCCGGCTGGCATCATGCTTCGTTGAGTGGCTACCGCACGCGAGCGCTGCACGCGTGACAACCGGGTCGAGGTTGTGTAGACCACATCTTCCCTCTTCCTCAAATTCTAGCACAAAAACGCTCCCACTATTTCTATCTTCCGCGATCTGAAAGTGGCGTCCGACTCAGTCGACCGCTCTATACTCTGGTGCTGCCTCTTTCTGAAGGGTGTTCTCGAGAAGTTTATATCAATTTTGCGATCTCCTAATCGTGACAGCCTGAGCCGAGTCCGAGGTTACGGTGCCTTTTCGCCTGAGTTCACTACGGAAAATGGTGTTCATCAGGTTTACCCTCTCTGTTTCTTATTAACTTTCTCACATCTTTAATTCTTGAAACAGCCCTATCCTCGTGCGAGGATAGCAGCATCGGTTCTCATTGCGAGAGGCCTATGAGTGAGATTTATCATGTAGATATTGCATAAGGTGCGTTTTATGAAAGTGTTAGTCATCGCCTACCGCGGAATGGTATGGTGTGGTATGGTACTATTTCTCTTCTATCACCATTTAAATTTGCACGACCTTGAGTGTCACGATAAAATTTGCATTATTTCGAAAGTTAGTTCAGATTTGGGAAATATTTTATGCACAGCAGCGTGGAAGTTCATTCATTCTAATAAATGATTCTTGTTTCATCAGTGTTTATTAAGTTGAAGACATTCAAAATCGCTTATATCTTTTCCCTCACTGCACAGCAAACAAGCCAATTAATGAAAATATTCTAGGTTAAATAAATTGATAAATTATTTGGCCACAAACTACTCACGCAATATCCCTAATACTAAAAGAACTGAAGCAACGTAAAGTTAACCTTGAGATGTGCGACTAGTTGAATAAGCGTCTTGTTGTGTCATTGTAATGCGAACGTACTCCGGGCTCTCAACGCAGTGAAGTGAACGGATATGCTCAACATGATGTCCCTCGGCTTGTATTCTAGCAGCGGGAGACTATACGAGGCTTTGCGAGCGACGGACGACGGCGGTAGGGATACGAGACACCGGTTGGCGAGGAAACACTGGCAGACAGCTCTTCCGTGGGTCGGGGTTGAAGTTAAATCTGCAAGACAAAACAAACAAAACGCCATGACCCAAAAAGGTTCAGTGAGATACGATAAAATATTACTGGCGCGGTTGCCAAGCCTTACACCACCGTACCCAAACCGGGTGAAATATTCAAGTTTTTAGCGTATTATTGGAGCCGAAAGGTAACCTAATCGAGAGACACGTACGTCCGATGACTCAGTTCTTGAATTGCGCAAATGCTTTTAAGTGAACATAAGCTCAATTTATTGCACAATAAACGGAATTTCTCCATCAAGACATAAACCAAGAGGGAGAAAACCGATAATATCGCAGCAAGACGATAGGTGAATTTGATCACAGCGGAGAAAAGTTGCACACAACCAATATGGAGAATAAGCCAAGCGGTTTAGCCGCTTTTTCTTCCCACTGCCGTTTGGAAAATAATAGCTCGATTTGAAAGACAACTGAGGCTACCTGACATGAAGCCGTTATTGAACGCCCAACAAAGCAATTCACGTATTGATTTTACCAACCAATTCAAATCGCCCGTCCGTTTTGCATTAGGTTTATCTCGCTACTGGCTAACGAGTAATTCAGCAGGCGGAGAAAGCTGAACTACTGACCTAGTTTTCCAAAAAAATCGTTTTATCTGTCAAAATAAGTAAATATCCATCCCGCCTAACGAGTTGGAAGGAAAGTAAATAGTATACGCTTTGTTTTTAGTCTCTTGCACCCACCAATCTGGATATAACGAAATTTCTTGGACTAAAAATGGAGATTTTCGATAGCCGTCACTCTTAAACTGCCTTTAAGAAAGTCATCTTTTTCACTGAGTTTGGTAGTTGAAAACGGTTAGATCTCATCAAATTTTATGTTTTCACATTTATGCAGTTTCTGGTGGGGTTATTACCAATGTCCAATTAATTCAATTACCGCCCAGCAGTCAGGATTTGAATGTATTTGAAAGCTTTTCCCTGTGTTATAAACAAGATTAAGTTAGCTCCCTCGACAATGTCGTCAGTGGTTAAGGTGCGGCATGTATTAGAGGAAACTGGTAAATGCTGTTGCACAGTCAGTTTGGCGAACTGCATGCAAAAGCGACTGCCTCTAGCGCTCAAAAATGAGGAAGGTCAAATAGAATATGGACGAGGTGAAAGTACAATACCTGTATAAAGTCTATGAGTCATTTCAATCAATAAATTCTGGCTATGTATTTTATTGTGGTTTTGCTATTTTACAACTGATGCATCAGCGACCATCGTCAAAATGGAGAAATCGTACATTTTACTAGCATTCGGTTCATAGAAGCAAAAAACATAAGTGGGTATTCTTTCAGATGTGTTGCGTTGCAATATCATATTCAATCCCATGAATGAGGCTCGGAATACTACGCGTTTGGAGGATCAAATGTGATGAAAGTCAGGGTGTTGCACGAGTTTGGTCAGTACATGTGTATGGTGTTTTAGATAAAATCACTTTCTTGCCCTCTTCCTGATCTATGGTATGAACCTGACAAGTAGCAACGGCGATGCTGGACGGTATACTAAATAAAAATCCCTCCTTTGATGAAACGATTGAATACGGAATATGGTGAGTAACGGTAATTCGTTACCTCTTGTTTTTTCATATTGTTATCACTGTAGCGATAACATCGCTGTTTTCAACTATTTTTCAGTTTCGATGTGTAAATGTCTACCGAGCTATTCACTTCTCAATCAAGTCTGTGATGGCATATTCCGTTGTCCGGTGTAAAGTTCATACGCCTCGTCATCTGCGGTTTACAATTCATTTTTCCAAATCCCGCTAACCGCGATCACTATCCGCGGCTTATCCAGCTGGTTACAGCTGCTGAGATTAACCCTTCCCTGTCCCTACTTTGGTGGCCCCCTCCCCCGGCTGCAACTCGACAGTGTGTATTAATTGCCTAGAGGACGCATTAAATCCAGGTCGTTGGGAGCGAGCCAAGCACAGTTTATGATGTTAAACGCAATTCTTAGCGATACCCCTGTTAAAGTCAACTGTGGTTGTGGCAATTGTCACCTGTTTTTTCGCGCTACTATCTTCCCGTCTGTTTTGAACGGATGTGTGAGATCACTCACTTCATTTCACTCTTACAGAAAATCAACCAAAACCACCCTCAGATTTACCATAGAAAGCGTTGTTTGTCCGGTTTGGACCCCGTCCTGCCTTTTCGATTGTTTAGTGGTTATGGTTTTTGAGATGCGTTTGTCCTAGTACTAGGGTAATAATGTCAATCTGCTGCAAGCTGTTTTACCCGGATTACATAGATGACACTGTATGGCTGAGTAAAGGTTCAGCTGAGTTTCATGTTTTCTATGGATTGTTTTCGTGTTGATCTAGTCCATAATCAGGATGTGCGTTGCACCTTCAATGTGTGAGATGCTCTGACAGTTCAGTTGACCCAACTACCGTCACTATACCTGGAACAGTAATAGGGTGTGTAATTATTTTAGCCATTAGGAAAGCATTGTATGTCCTCTAAATTTTATCCTTCGGTCATAGTATTTCAGCCTTCGTACATGGCTTTTGGACTTGGCTCATTGTTTATGGCTTTGAAATCAACCGGCTTATCCACTATCTCAAAGGCCCCTCCCAACAGTCTGGGTGCACTGTAATTAGATTAAAAAGGTGTTCTAAAAATGGCCGATTCACAGATTTCGCTCTGACAAAGATCGCTAAGAATAAGGAGAATGACAAGCCTTAATTTAAATCTGAGTCAATACGTCCGTACGCGTGCATATGGCATATATAAGAGCCAACTCTAGTGAGGCGATTGTGGTTATCATTTATCTCTACTTCAAGTGCTAACGGCCTATCAGCGTGTGACTTTAATGGTATTTCACGGACCATTATATAAACTAAGCATGTATCCCGTTTTGTTTTCTGATATTACAAAGCTCAATCCAATGTCTTGACTACCCTAGACCGTCCTTTCGTTCTGTGCAATTACTCGTTACAGTCGTTCAAACTGTAGACCACTGCAAACAAAGTAGTATATTTCAATTTCTTTCGATACGTTTTTTTAAAGTTCGTTCTTTTAAGTAATGGTTCATGAGAGCGCTTCCAATAAACCTCAAAACAATGTGGATCATAAGACGNATTTTTAAAAAAGGAAATACCTCAAAATGTAAGCCCCAGAAGTTGCCGCATCTTCGGTTACCCATTTGATCTTCCTGTGCAAGAGAAGCAGGAGGAGGGAATAAAATCTATAGTTATAGTCAAAATACAGCTACAAAAGTTCTTAGATTAGATATGCGTATAAATTGGGTCGATTTAGGACCCCAACTTGAATTGGAACGTGGGTTCTTTTTTGTTTCATCTTCATCTTCCGAACACAGTTTAGTTATCTTACTCAGTGTACAATCAATCCATAATCCCCCATTACGATTGCTGTCGATATTATCTTTTGAAATTTCTCTGTTCGCATGGGGCCAATCTTGGTGCGATCAACCGCATACAGCGGATTGCAAATGTCCTTTTCGTCAATTACGACTTTTTTGTACTGCCAATTGAGAAGGCATCAAACAAGTACAATCTGTCGTAATCAAACGATTCGCACTTTTGCTCTCAAATACCTTTCTTGCTTGCCTACTTACACTTTCAATCGCTGCTAGCACTCTAATCGTTCATAAACAAGATGGCACGTTCCCGAAACCGTACATACACACAGACTCGCATCCTTTTTCGGTGCGCATACGCACATTGCTGGCAGTGGCAACAAACGATCGTTTCGCTTGCATACCATCGTTGCTAATAGTGCATACGCGTTGGCTAGTTAGTACACATTGGCTTTCCCTCTGGGCTCTCAGTGTACTGGTTCTAGGACGTGTGATGCGTCTACCCTCAGAGGAATGTAAATACCTAGTTATCCGTTTCGTGATTTGTCTTCCTTTTGTGTATAACACCGTGGTTTTTGGTGCCCATTTGCCTTCACCGAAATGAGAGCAGTGTAGGCAAAATAATACGGAGACCGTTACCTACACCCGCACCTGATCTTTCGCTCCTTTACCCTAATGTGCGTAGCAGTTTGTTGACCTTGAACCCTTGGATCTATTTTGTGTGTTGGTTTTTTGATAATAATGATGGTGATCGTTATCATTACTGCCATTCGGCTAATTCTATTGTTCTGTATTCGGTTCGTCAGTGATCGATGTATAGACTTGTGCAATACGCACTTTGTTAATGTTGTTTAGACGCCCTCAGGCACGCACTAACGCGCGTGCACTTTTTACCGATTGCTAAGTCCAACACTTGTACTGGCCTACGTGTGTCAATAATGCATTAGTCTGGTTAGCCTGAAGTACGACACGATGTTATTCTGTTTGGGTGTGTGTATGCATTCCGGTTTTCACGTATTGTCTCAGTTTAGCCCTGTTTGCGCATTGCACACGAGTGCCGCGGTTCTGCTTACGATATTCAGCGAGAATCTCTCACAAAACCTCGCAAACGGGAGGAAAGTTTTGAGCGATCTGTTAACAGCAGAATAAAGCCGGTGAACCCCGTTTCCAGTTACACTCGACGACGTTCTCTACAGACACATGTGGGCCTCAAGAACCTCACTCTGACACCCCAAGTATTATGGTTAAGATTCTTAGACCCTTTGGTTAAATCACTGACCAGTCACGGACATTTATTCTAGTCATCTCCCATTTCCGTCACCCAGTTATCCCGAGGGTATTTAATCAGAGAATGGTGCAGCACAGTCTGTTAAGGTCGACCAATCCGCGTAGGTTCACTTCGTTGCCTTTTGCTGCACAATGACAATTGTGTTGATTAAAATCAAGCATCGCTAGGCCATGGTTACCTATTTAATCGTTCGTAACGAATATCTTTCTAAGCGGTTCCCAAATCCACTGCAAAGATAATATGTTTCTACGTCGGTCCTCCAGTTTTCTTTGCTTCACTCAGGTTGATGCCATCATGAAAACTGCCGTATGATTCGGTTACTCCTGTAGCAACTTGTTGAAAAAAAGTGTGGTANTATTTCTTAATTCTTAGTTTATATAGAGTATGTGCAGTTTTCTGGAATCGTATCGTGACACAATGATTGACTGGTTAGTGCCAAGTAAGTGGGCGGAATAATGCGATGTTGCCCAACCAGAGCAAAAAATCTTACCCTTCAGTTGGTCAAAGTCTCATACTGCAACACTGTAATCTAAAAGAGCCAAAATTCTTTCGGGGCCTCTGTTCAATTTATTGAATGATGCCCACCTTTCCCCTGTTAAACATGTAATGTGCCAGAAACACCTCGATATCCAACCAGGCGCGTGACCACTGTCAATACGAAGTAGTGAGCGTGGTTCCTACATCCCTAATAGGTTGCTTAGGCTGAATCGCCGGTGGCTCGCCGACCTATGTGTGGTTCCGGAAGGCAGTAAGCTGAGGCTACATTCGACACCTAATCGCTGACAAACATTCCCCCTGGTGCACTCACAATCCACCATTTGTCATAAAGATCGGTTCAGAGGCAGTCCATGTTGAGTGCTTTTGGTTTGATATAGTGTAATACGACGTGTATATGTTTTTCCACACGCTTGGGCTCAGACTTTGCTAAACAAACCACGGTACAATAATCTCTATAAAAAGAAAGATGCCCATGATTTGTTCGAGGGCGTGATACTGCCAGCTTGCACAGGCCAAGGCAGATGAATTTTCTTGGGGAATTCACAACCGGAGCTTTCAGTTAGCCATAGCCTGACCTACAAGGTGCGGTACGTGAAAAGCGCAATCCATTGGGACCAGGTGTCCATTTCATCGAATCATGCACCCTTCGGAAGGGGTCAAACGTCCAAGGCACCCAATACACCTCGATACCCAATCAAGCTGGTGACCATTGCCAAGACAAGAAAGCTCTGGGTTAGTGTGATTTGTGCGCCCCTTCTTGGTTGGTTTGGAATCAGGGTTTTAGCCAACTCCCCCAGGTAAACTGCCAGTGGTTCACCGGCCCAACTTACATCAGGCTTGTTGCTCAGCAGATGGATGACGTGCCGTGATAAATCAGTTCCATTGAAATCGGTCTAGCATTTTCCATTGTCGCTGTCTGAATGAAATGATCCCCAGGGTTCCATCCTCGCTGGATAGTTAGCCGCTCCATTCCTGATATGCTTGTTTGTTTTCCCTTTTTTCCTTCATCCATCAATTTTTGTGGTCGTCGTGTGTGCTTGTGTATGATGTTTTATTTCGTGGTAGGCCTCGGTAGCCAGAAACTTAGTGACCTCGGAATTGGTTTCAGTACGTGACTCTACGCCAGAAGTACATCTTCCTTGACCTTGACCGACCAGGCCGGACGCCATTGATAAGATAAGAGTACTTTTGTTGTCCCTCCCTCGGGTCGCGCCTGTTGTTGTGTGTGCGCGTGCACGCTTGCCTCTACGTTGTGTGTTTGTGTGTCCGTGTCTTTGGGTTTAGCTCCATCATCGATCATGCACATGCATGTCTGCAAATTGGTTCACGCGTGCGTGTGTATATGCGGGTGAACAAACGAGTTAGCGTGCTAGTGCAATTCAACCGATCGCCCACCCGTGTTTCGTTGATAAGGTCAAGTGGGTGGGTAGATTGATCGATCGAACGCGAGAATTAGTCCAACAATTTCCTTCTCAATCCATTTGGCTATTTTGCCAATAATTACAACCCGAATTTCTCCACAATTCCTCTATCCGTCTGTCTCTCTAGGTGCAGCTCATTTCTTGTGATTTCGCACACGCGTGGATGAGCTAGCTTTGAGCACATTTGTACTTCTTATCCATCAGCAATGCGCGCCATATTTTATAGGGAGACTTCCTTTTTTATTCAGTTTCAACAATGGAACCACCCCAACGGATATCAGACAGGGATCATCGAAACCGCACGCAATCAGAAAATGAGAATGTTTGACAAATGATTTAGGCGATAAATATTATTCATGGATCAACCCAAGTTTGATCCGACAAAAATATTGTGACAATGCACACTGCTAAGCCAAGCGGTTACCTCAATTTGGTACTATCCGTATTTTTAATCCAAAACCACAATGCGCCTTTTGTGCTAAAGATTGCTCAGCGTTTTACAGTTTATCTTGTTCCCTCACCCAGTTTTTAGGGTTTTTATCACTAGAAAAGCGGGAATATTTGGTCGATGAGAAGGAAATCACTCCTGAACACAAATTTATTTAAAAACCAATATTTTAAAATACAGTGAACAAAATCTCAAAATGTAAAACCATCTTTCTATGAGAGACACATCACGGCATAGAGATATGACTGAAAATACGCACTGTTTGATCTTTGTGATATTTTGGTAATCCTAACCTGATCATTGGTGGTTGCAGTGACTACTGCGTGAATTGTCGTTCTAATTTGACGCATCCGCAACGAATTAACCTTTAAAAATACACCCTGAATTACATGTGGAACACGAATAATTAAGGAGAGTTTAAGGTAAACGCCGTCGGTCACTGGTTCAAGTGGTCAACTTCCAGTAATCGCGTTGGTTGGGGTGCGTTACGCACGTCAACACGACCTGCGATGTTTACCGAGGTAGGTGATAGGTGAGAAAAAGTCAAGGTTGATAAAACCAAAACCTAGGGTAACAAGACACTAATAAAGAAACTCGGTCATTTGGGTCCCGTTAAGCTTCTTTCTTTGCATGCACTTATCTGATGATTAGCAGACGAGATGAACAGATTTTTCCTTCTAGCTAGCTATCCATCTATCTATCTACTTACCTATTTAACGAATAGAATAACATAGAATATAACCTTTTTCACGCCAAAGTGGTGTATTGTTCATCTGTGAGTAATGTTTCCCTTTGTTATTGCGCTCAAATGATGCGGCGAAGGAGAAAATAAACTTTTAGTCCATTGCCATTCAAGATAACCAACTCTGCGAAAAAACGCATTGCAGGCCATAACCAATCGTTAGTCAGTACGATAAGCTTCTCCCCGTTATCATGACGTGGGGCTTTATGTGGTTAGCCACTCCAAGTCCCGCTTAGGTTGCCGGTTTTCACCACTGAACAGCAGGCCTTCATGATTATGGCGTTCGCCCTGTCTGCTATTCATCACCCTTAGATGTGTAATAATAAAAATAAGTAACAGAAATGTAGATTACCTGGTCCCCATATGTTGAACGTTGTCGTCACTAAATATCACTCCTCCAGTAAACAACTTTCGACCCACTGACTTTGATGCTAGTTCACTGATACCACCCTATCATCTTGTACTTCAGTTAAAGGGTCCGTTAAAGTGTCCGCTTTGCAGTTCTTGTTGAAATTATCTTCTTGGCATTGATTAGTTATTTTGAATGTGAATTGGATTAATCCATGCTTTATTCCGTCGGTGAAATCGGCCGGGCATCGGTTTTTCAGTAGGCATATGAGAACTAGTGATTGACAATAAAAGGTCAATTTTTATATTCCCGTGACCATATCCTAATCCCATATGCTATTGCCCAAATGTGTGATTGTCCATCCCCTTCGTTTCTCTACTTTTTGCCATTTGTCACTTCGTGTTGTTGTGAGCAAAACAGTAAATAGGATGGGGTGTCTAGCAAATGTCTATTGATTGAAAGCAAAAACTGTTTGCATATGGTTGCCTGAATGACCTTAACGAACTTTCTAAAATTATCAGAAAACCAGGCAAAATCGCGGCTCATTATGTTTCAGTTCTTTGTTTTTACGGCACCTTATTTTTTGGCAATAAACTCTCCGTTTTCGATGTACTCCGCGATTTTCATGCATTACTATAATGTCGGTACATGAGTACATTCGGGTTTTGCCGCATAAACAATTTATAATAAAACATGGGGATGTAAAGGGTTTACTGTCCCTATAATTGGGGGAGGCACTACATATATAAGTGTGTCAATACAGAAAGCAATGTATTTTTCGTTGAGAGCAAAAACAGTGTTATCTCGTGAATCAACTCACAAGGTGTTTAAAATTTAGCTGGATCGACGAAGTTCTTAGCAATTTAAAATGCTTATACAATGCGTTGATGTGCTTGGTTCGCGGATAAACGCGATGCAACGGATAGTTTCCTTACTAGTACAGCGTACTCTGTGCCGTATCTCACATGGAATAGTTCAATTTCAAAAATGACCGTCGTGGAGTACTCTTCATTGAAATTTTTTCTCGCGTTATCTCGTCGATCAAAGCTGACTGTGTAGTTTAACGATCATCCATCTTTTCATGTATATGAATACACCTTGGTCTTTTTACGCGTAGGTGTTTTTCACCCTCCAGAAAATACAGACATCCTGCTGATGCTGTTTACGCTGCAGTCGGGACATAATCGATTACATAACTGACATACATAATGGGTCTGACTGCCACCTCTGCCATCGTTTTGAACAGAGAGCTTGTATCTATTAAGCGGGGCCTATATTTGTCATTTATAAATATTGTCACTTTCATATTCGGTTCCATCCGACACCACTAACAGGAGACCCCTAAATCCAAACCCTGGATCGACCGTTGCACCACTCATTCACTCACACCTTCATTCATTCAAATTGCTGGGACTGTTGGCTTCCTAGTGTTTGTGACCTAACCGTTTTCGTGTGCCACATTTTGTCTGAATCAATGTGAATCCACACCAAATCACCTGTGATTTGTGAATGCGACCAATCAAACCTGCGGAGTGATCACCTTAATTTCTCTCTCCATTCTTGTCGCGACTTGTGTATGTGTGCTACTGTGTGGGCATAGCTAATCAGCGTTGTCTTCTGGTGAAGCGTCTTAAAAATTAACAGTTCTCTTAGTCTCTCTCGCTCTCTGTTTCAGCTCACAGATCAAATAACTAACCATAGGCAGAAACACAGTGCTCTATTTCTGTTTGGCATTTCACCCGTCTTAAATGGTCATCAAGTTGCGTAGGTCGGTAACCAGGTCTCAGATACTACTACAAGGATGAACAAACCTTGCAAATTCATCATGCCGTAATGTTTCAGCGTAGCCGATGGGCACGAACACTGAGTAATATGGCTGTATCCTAAACAATGTCGCTCGTGCACCTGCTCAATGTTCCTGAAGCCTTATTCTACCGGATTTCTCCGCTTTCACCTTGACACGGCTTTTCAGATTCCAATTTTTCCTCTACTCCTGCATCCAAATGGACAAGCAAAACACAACCTAAACTGCTGCAACAAAGTGTGCAATTAATGGCTGTTTTAACTGAAGCTAAATGTTTCACTTATGTTGAGGCGGTTTATCGTCAGTCGAAAAATTGCAGATGTGACTGATCTTCACACTTAAGGCACCACTGTTGAGTCTACTGAATANTATATATAAACCGTGAATTAAGGTAGTCTGATTTACAATCAAATAAAGTCATCACTGTCAACTTGGTGCCTTACTTCTGGCGGCTGCATGTGGAAGGGCTAAAAATACACCCTCGAATTGTGTTGGGATTGTCACTGTACACCTCATGCCAAAGGTTCGCTATGGATGAATCTATGTAATCAACTTGTTTGCAGATAGAGAAAAGTTGCTTGGCTGTAAATAATTGTCTGCAATTTCGGCAAGCAAATTAGCGCACCCTTTTAACCCACATTATCAAAACAAAATATAAAAAAACGTTTTGCCTCATTCATTGCCGATCGAATAAATCTCCCTGAAACAACATACACTTTGTTGTTTGTGATAGTGGATTCGCTTAAGGTGCGCAGTGTTTCATGCTATCTTCCCTAACCGGCGTTTCACGAGGAACAAAATACTTAAATTTGAGCAGTGTTCTTTTGCAAGGTCCGATTTTATTTCGGCAAGTTTGGTTTGATGTGACCTGGAGACCCTATTGGCTCGTCCCATTAGACCATTGGCATACGGACGAGAACATTGCATATTTCTTATCACAGTTCTATGGTCGAGGATTGAAGATAATAATACCTGAGTAACGCTCTGTTATTCAACACATCCCTATAATTTTTGCTTACTGAATCCTTGCGATTTGTTATTCTGTGCTCTATGACTCATCAAATTAATTCTTCCAGTTATTCCTGTGCTTCATGTAATCAGAATTGCAATCAGTGTGTGTGTGTGTGTGTGTCCATCCTTCAGCATCACATTTACGTTTGTCCGTCTGATTATTCTTCGTTTATGGAGTTTGACGAAAGTTCGAAGTGTTTGATCGTCTTCGACACCACATGACACGACCAGTTGATCGAAATATGGACTGTGGTGCACAGTATTTTGTATACATCCTTTTTATCTATTCAAATTTTATGCATCCCCCCGGGTCTGTTTTAAAATATAGTTCGTCGGAACTTCCAATTAGGAAGTATTGAAGATTAGAATTTTCCGTAAACCTGTTTTCTTCCCACGGAATAGAACGATGCAACACTAAGCCTGTATTTGTCTCGGTATACTCTAGAGGAATGCATGTGGGTCAATGAGTTAAATTGAGGAGAATATGTTGATTATCCTTTTAAGGTTCTGTGTATTATTCAGTAAGAATTAAGCTAAAAATGTCAAGCTTCGTGCTTTTAAGCTTCTCCGGGGAAGAATAAAGGATGAAAACTAGTTGTGTGACATTTAGAGACGGACAAACGGATAGACAGACATGCGATAAGTATGTTTTGTAGCTGTAGCTTTCAATTGGTAGCAGGAAGAGTGATAGAAAGGTATGTGGCAAGCTCAGCTGGACAAACAAAGATACAAAAACAATCATGGGATGGTGCATGTAGCTAAGCCACTGCCCACTATTGGGGCCCCTTTGACTGCCAGCTTTTTTTGGCGAATCGCGGTGATTTCAAGCAGGAAGAGGATAAATAAGTGCCTTGTGTGTCAGTGTTATTTTCATAAAATAGGCGGAGGATTTGATCTTTCCAGAATGTTAGAACACGAGTGGAAGTTCATAAGTTTTTGATAAAATATAATATAGCGAATATTGACCGTCAACTTTTGACGTGTTCCTTGTTTCATCTTAGTTTTCGAAATTTCAAGTGCTTTTCTGTTTCTAATTGTTTTCGCTGTAATATCTTTCATCTTGTTCCCTGTATCTGTATTCAATTTCCATTTTCAGAACCGGTTGAGTACTCAAAAATGTATTCGAAATTCAAAAGTAATATCGGAAAATCCTGACCTTCAAAGTTTGGCGACCTTTGTTGCTCTTATAATTGTATATTCATACAGATATCTTCGGTTTCTGCCGTTCGCAACTAAAACAAGTGGTGGTTTGGAGGATTTTAAACCTGGTCAGTTCCTAGCTCTAAAGTCGTTTGGGATTGATCACTGTGGTCCCTTAAGCTTGATTTGCCGAGTTGTTGTTAGTGTTGGTCAGCTGCTGTAATTGTTTATCATTGACGTGCATCGGTCCGATACGTTGAAGCCCATCAAGAACTGCTTTAGGTATTAAAAGTCAGTGCGAGAGCTGTGATTGCAAATGGTCCATCACCGGGAATCAGAGCTTGTATTCCACCCATTTCCTGCTATGTCTTATTTTCATGACGAATAGCATTCATATATTCGCGAGTTGTTTTTGTCTTTATACTGATTCCATCGCGCGAACCATTCATCGCGAATTCGCATTCACAAATGTTTATCCCTGTCCTGTTGTATTTCAGTTTGATTATACCCAACGCTTGCCTTCACTTGAAGGTAGTTCCAGTGCTCCAATCGGCCGGTCAGTGGCCGGCCTCACTTCTCAATCTTGGCACCCCTTTGCACCCAATTCCGTCCAGACCCATTCACAGGCCTCATCGTTTCACGGTCCCGGAGGTCATCTATTTCCCGTATTTTCGGGAACAATCGGACTGTACGGAAATGAGTTCGGCTCGAACAGTACCACGAACAACGTTCCCAGCACGAACAACAATGGCAGCACAAATAGCACCACTCCCATAACCATTCCCTGCAGTCTTCTCGATCCCCACGGCAAACCCGATTCCCAGTTTGTTCAAGCAAATAATTATGCAAATCACGTAAACGCCGCGGCCGCCTCGGCCGCAGCCGCTGCGGCTGCACTGGCCGGAGCAAACACCGGGACTGGCGCCGTCACTCGGGTGCGTACGAGTTTGGGCAGTCCGCCGACTAGTGTGAATGCTGTCGCTTCAGCAGCAGCAGCTGCTGCTGCTGCGGCAGCCGAACTTCAACCAATCCGTCTCGATTCACTCGGTCTGTCTGGAACAGGCGTTGGAAATGGGGCCAGCACTACCCCCGTGCCTACCTATCCTCCTTCCGCTGGCTCTTCCAATTCCCAGTCGTCAACTCCTGCTCATCAGACATTTGGGTATGGATCTAATGGATCCTCAGTTTCCCAATTGAATGCAAGCAGCACTAATTTGGCAGGCGGCCCGTTCTTTGAGGAAAACCCGAAGACAGTGAACATCAAGCAGCGATCGAAAAAGGAAAGCCATAATCGAAGTTAGTATCCTACACTGTCCATTTGACTCTGTTATCTACTGTTCTAGGCGTGCAGTTATAACAGTCTTGTTTGATCCGATCACCTCATCCCTTTAACTATAAGTTAGGCGATTTTTTTATTGAACCAGTTAGATGAAGGAAGTCTTCTCACTGCAACCGCGCCTAATTCATCCACGTAGTTCAGCGGTTCA
>UZAN01041353.1:0-20059 GCA_900618425.1 Echinostoma caproni | reverse complement strand
TGTCGTCGATAGATAGTACCACCATCATTAGAAGCAAAGAAACAGGAAGCGCGGAACAAAACGGTCGTTAAGATTTATAGGTTGGTGTAACCGTAGTTCAGATCTGGACTTGGGTGCGTAACAGGGCATGCGAATTTCTCCACCGCTGGATGATTATCACTGAAGGTACATTTACTGATTTGTATAGCGCTCGATAGACTAACCTTCGATTCTCACCGTGTTTTATCTCAGTAGCAGGGCGTCATGAAANAAGGTCGACCTTTGGAAATTCGGACATTCGGCTAGCCTTGATTAATCTACCAGTATCGTTCCAGTCAGTGCTATTTGATTAAGCTTCTGCTTTATCAATTGGTTTAAGACAGGCTTGGTGAGTTTCTTGCTTGCAGGCATAACGCTCTCAGCACGGGTGGCGAGGGCGGTTTTGACTCTTAATTCGAGAGTTGGGGGATTGAGTAAGGATGAAGGTTCTGGTCGGGTGGGGTTAACTCTCCTTCCTCCGGGAAGACCTTGACCTTGACAGTTGACCGAATGAGCTTTAGAGAAGAATGCACGAACCCGGTGTTAATTGTGATCAGTCGACCGGTTAAGAAGGTGAGTCATGCCAAGATGGATGGATCGATCGGTCACCACTCTCAGACGTGAATGCTGACGGGAATCGTTGCGTGGGCGGTTCCATCCGAAGCCCACTATATGATAGTGAGTAAATTCCGCTGAGATGAAGACTCCTTCAAATTTCATCGCTTTTTTTGACCCAAATGCCACTGCCTATTTACACCGTTAGCATTGAACAGCACAGTTCACGTTGTACTCAACAATGAAAGTCGGGTCAACCGAAGGAATTAACAATATTTGACCGGAACAGCGAGATTAGTGTAGAACTCAGAAGTTGGGTTTTTTTGCTGGTATGCCCGGATTGACTGATGCCATCTCTTTACAATGCCAATAGAAACTTTTCAGTTTCAGTTTGTACAACCATTAACCATACCTTTTCGTTTACCGGTTTTGGTTACTGTCTTTTGGTTGCCCATTTGAATCCAGCAGTAAGATAGGAATAGGAAAGTTGAAAGTAGAGTCGAAGAGAAAATGGAGAATTTCAGTGGTTTAGGGTTGCAAAGAAGTTGAGAAGATCCGCGAACGCCACTGAGCCATATCACTCAGTGTCCCTAACCATTCATTTCAATGATCCCGATCCCACCTGACCTCGAATGGTTTCCCCCTCAATACTCAGCTTCGTCGAATAATTTCTAATCCTTGTATCATCTATCTTCTTTTTTGCATATATTTTTTCGTCCGGTCATTCATATACTAATTATTGTCAAACATTCATTACAGCCGCTTCAGTCGCCTTTGTTGCGGTTAGTAGCGCCTAACCCACGTACAAATCATTGAATCATAGTATTGATTCTTCAGTGGACTGGTTCTGAAAGAGCTGTCCAAACAAATTTACCTGGTGTTACAAAGGAGTTTATTGTGACGAATATATATACATATACTTCTTATTTTTAATTTTCAATGTTTTTGCTTGATTTATGTTGCGGAATTTTAGAATGTGTTGAGATTTGACCCCGATTTGATTGTTTTTAATATAGTTTGTGGGTTCAATGGCTGTAGCACTTAAGCCATCGATTAGGTATCATTCTACCGTCGTTTTGACCGCTCATTCACCGTCACACCGTCTGGTTTGTTCGGATTTTTTAAATTTGGCTCCAGTAACTCGCCGAGATTCACTTGATATTTAGAGAGACGAACATACTTAATAATCACTTTATGTCTCTCATGAGGTTAATATTATTCACTGTTAAACCCTGAATGAGATGGAATCCAGTATGCTCGTATCTTTATACACATATGTTTCACCGGCAGACACGTTTTGTTTGACAACAATCTGTTGTTGATTTCCTTTCAGTCGAACGGAAGCGTCGGGATTATATCAACTCCCAGATCGTCTATTTGAGCAGTCTTCTTCCTCCAGAACTCTATCGAGACGTGTGAGTAACTACCTCTCATTTTTATCGTTGGAATTGATCGCGCTCAATTAAAACAGTTTGTTTTTCTAACCCGGTACTGTGTGCTTGCATTAATTGCTCGTGCTGTTCCATCACCGTGTACCGACACCCATCGTCCTGTGTGCGGTAACGCCGTTAACGACAGAAAAAAATACAATCACTATATGGCGCCCTACGCATTCTTTGGTTATCTGGATTTACTCGAGGATTGTGCTCACATCGCTGAGCGCTTCGACGGAACCATACACAGTTGTTGCATCACAGACCAGTCTTCCCTTTTTTCATTGATCGAGAGTTTATTCTGTTGCTCTGCACACATCAGCTCATTCCTTTCTAAGAGTGTTTACATCATTTGCTCGCCGTCTCTAGTGGCTGTTGAAAACTGTTTGAACATAAAGTTGATATTGAGCTGGTCATCTTGTGGGTTCCTCAACTCCATTCACAACATGGTTTTCCGCTCGGCTGTAGATTTTGCCGATTTAGGCCGTCACCACGAGTTCTGCTAGGGCCTGGGGAAATTCTGTGACTGATTCATCATATTGTTTCCTCCGCAATAGGTGTTTCGTGGGGTTTCCGTGAGAATGAAGCACTAGTTGAGGGCTTTCTACCTCTCCGAAACAGATGTCTCAGCACCTACCTTAGTGCTTCTAAGAATTTAACCTCGTCTTCCCTCAAGAAGTTCCACGAGAACATGTATTTCAGGGTTGACGGTCGACAACTACAAGATGACCTTTAACTGTCAGCTTGCGCAATAGTCTCTGCTTCAGAACATTTTTGATTACAGTGGGAATGATTGCGGGTTTCCCGAATAGAATGCTGACTTTCCTCTTTCATAAGTGGCTCGATTACGACAGGAATGTTCGGAAATTTAATCAACTTGTCCGTACTCAACACGCGTCGATCGAAAATAGCCTGAAACCAGAGGATGGCAATTGCACAGAACAAACCAGCATGAACAATTGATACACAACGCTGTACTTCAAGCAGCGGACAGGGACTTCGATCATCTGCTGCTGCTCTTGAGATGTTTGGGTGCCAAACAAATCCTAAATTAGGAGCAAAAAGATAACTTTATCTTAGACCACCACACAAGCACAGTTCCGTTTATTGTGTGTCTGTGTGCTTGTGTTTTTTTTGTTGATTCCGTGTCTTCTTCGTTTTCTGCTTATCGTGATCGTCAGTCCATCTGCGCGTTCATTCAGTGGTTGCAAATGTCGCCTTTCGCATCTATCATACTTGAAATTTCACAATCATGTGACTGTTTGTGTTTATAAATGTAATCACAACAGGAGGTTGGTGTCGGATTTGGGGGATCGGTTCAGCTCATCACAACTGACAGAGTATGCAGTTCCGTCCTGTTTCACTAATACCAAACTCTTACACCGATTTTCGTTCCACTCATCGCCTTCCTACACGGCTCAAGTCAAGAATAATTTCATTCACATGATCCAGGTGTTGGTAGCGTTACCCTCGTTGAATATCATATAATGGTTCAAGCTATTGATCACCTCCAATATCATAGAATAATAACGAGGAACGAGGAACATGCAAAATAAACCAATAATTATCCACGGTAGATTTCAGTTTCAGTTTCAGTTTGAACAACCATTAACCATGCACTTTCATGCGCCGGTTTTGGTTGCTGTCTTTTGGCTGCCCATTGGGATGAAGAATAGGAGAAGAAAGGAAAGTTGAAAGTGGAGTCGAAAAGAAAATGGAGAAGTTCAGTGGTCTAAGGTAGATTTCAGCTATATGAGCGTTCTAGCACGGCAATCATAGTCGCCGGAGGTTAAATACGTCAGATTAGATAAGAGAGAAA
Source organism: Echinostoma caproni (assembly GCA_900618425.1). Classification (NCBI taxonomy): domain Eukaryota; kingdom Metazoa; phylum Platyhelminthes; class Trematoda; order Plagiorchiida; family Echinostomatidae; genus Echinostoma; species Echinostoma caproni. The sequence goes on along the minus strand of UZAN01041353.1, from coordinate 16,234 downwards.
AGAAAGGCAAGGTTCCAACCGACACTAATTTGTAGTGAGTTTTGATGGAGGAAGTAGAGATACAAGTGAATAAAGTGGAGCTACGGGACTGGGTGGTGTCAGTCAATTTCTTAAGAGAATAGTTCTTGCAAAATGAAGAATCTGTTTCGATAATAAGATCCGGCCATTTCTGTTTTCAGCATAAAAGTCCACTAATCGTACACTTTCGTGCGGCGGTTTTGGTTTCCGTTCATTGGCTGCCCATTTGAATGAAAGATTAAAGGGAAGGTTGGAATTTCGGAAACAGAATCGAGGCGAAAATAGAGAATCAGTTTTACTAAGGTTGCATCTGCGTCACTGTTTCCGACATTCAACCATATACCCCATCGGTTACGCTAATCCGGAGGTCCCGATCCAAGAGGCTTAATGCAACCTATATGACTGTCTCTTGGTTAGGGTCTTTGTACCCTCATGCCAGGTCTCGGTTTGACCACTGTCGACCTGTTTCCACCTCTCACCTGCCTCGGTAAACACATGTCGTTACAATCTATTTGGTGACACGCGTAACACCCGAACCAACGTAGTGTATGAAGGTTGACTATCTGCCCCAGTGGTGGATCGCGATTACCTGCAACTCTGCTTCCTGTCTGATTGTGACAGCGGTGTTTGAACACGGATAGTCCATTTTTATCGTATTTTCGTAATGACCAAGTCTTCGCATCGTAAAGGAGCACTGGTCAAACGGTTTCTGCATGCCCTGGACCCTTCCGTATGCCTGCTGAAACTTCATCTGTGAGACATCTTGGAGGTAAATTTTGTCCACTTCCACTATTACTCAGTTAGAGTGAGATTGGGAGCCGGACCAACCCAGTCCTGTAGCAACATTTTACACTTTGAAAGTGCAAAATGCATGCCGAACATGGCTACACTAGCGTTCACACCATCCAGAAAAGCTTGTAACTTACCTGTTTTTTCACTTAGCGTTTTAATGTCATCTGCATACTCCGGATCAAAAAGTAAGGCACCTGGAGGCAAACCAATGCCGCTATCCTCGCATAATCCAATCTGCAACGAAGTTGATTAGAAAATGAGAGAAAGAGGGAGGGCAATCGCTCGGTGAACTTGGGTAATAAAGAGGTGTAATCTCAATTTCGGCCTCGTCTGTTATTATAAAGAAATCGTAATATTGAAATAAACTGGTATACCCGTGAAGGAGAAGGAAGGTTGGTTTTCTACCACCAATCTGTTGATCTGTATGACAAATCGATGTGTCATGCCGAATTATGGGAGCGTAACATTCGTGGTCACACCTGATTTAGTTGACTAGGCTTCGTTGGTTAGGACCCTTGTTTTGCATGCCTAGTGGTTGTTTTCCGCACCGACCCAAGCGAATCACTGTACTGGAACGCTACTTATAAAAGGAAAATAGGTCCTTGATTTGTTCGTAGGCGAAACATTGCCAAAATGCCCCGGCCAAAACAAGTGGATTGTCTTACGGATTCATAACCAGAGTCCTTTATCTACCAAAATCTGCCCGCAACTCACCGGGACAGTGTGTGAAAACTTCAGACTATTTAGGGTGGCACGGGGGGAGCAAAATAGGGGCAGGAGCTGTCCATTCAGTTAGGTCATATACTCTTTATGCGTGCCCAATGCACAAAACAATTAGTTGGTTGGAAACACTGATAGACAGCAGGCAACTGTCATCAGTGGCCGTCTGCTTGTTGTTATTTTTTATCAGCCCAAAATGCTTGAAGAAGTGTTTATGCACATTTAGACTGTGTACTCTGTATTGACCACTATGTGGTTTACTTTTTTCCCCATCTCTCGGGATGGGTCCACTCCCATCCACCCACGTCATTGCTACTTAGTGTGTATTATGAGCTTGGCAGCGATCGGCAAATTTCGCTTCACCGTGCGATGATTATGTTGATGCACTTATTGACTCAAACTCATTGTAGATAGTATAACAATGAATTCAGTGAGGTTGGTGGAGGTACATGGTGCCGCTAAAAGGCTCTGGGAAAGCACTGAATAACGTGAACAGGATCCGGTTTTCTCGATATTTATTAATCCTGTATTATTCAGTTTTAGATTGTCATTTATTTTTAAAGTTTATCTGAGCCCCTTATTATTTTAAATTCGGCTTATCCTTGATGCTGCTTTACTTGAAGAGAAAGTATAGTTCTCGAGCTGCAACTGAAATGTGCATTGCCTGATATTCTTTTCTATTGACTTATGTCCTTCAGAAAAGGGTTATTGGCACGGTTAACAAACTTATACTACACCTTTGAGTGGTGGTAGTAGTGCAGTGGATTAGTCACTGGTACCCGCCACCCAACTTTGATGGCAGCTTTACTGTCGTCCGGTTCAAGACCACACCTATCCTAATGGGGGTCTTGTGTGGTTCGCCACCTCAAGTCCCAGAGTTCAGGTTGCCGGTTTCCATCACTGAATAGCAGGTCTACGCCGTTCATCACACAAGATGTGTGCAATAAAAGAAAACTGATTTTTGAAGCACAAGCTGATTTAAGTTTTTTCTCTCGCTAAATTCCTCAAGGCAGTTTAAACACCACAAAGCAGCAACGACGAATCTACTTATTTACCCGTTACCGAGACCATAAGCTTCAAAGGCGACAACTTTACCTCGAGAATATGGTGAGACTCAGGCACATAGTTGCTTTGTCAGACTTTACCGTATTGTCCGACCCTGATATATCTGCTTTCTGTCTTCACTTAACGGACTATCTCAACTTCTGTTTTAATGTCGGCTGTCCATCAGAAACGCTCTACACCCGATCTGGTCGTATTTCTTTTCCTCTTTCCGAAACGATTGCGTCAAAAGAGAACGCGCATTTAAATCTAAGGACCATTATTTGATGAATACCCTATCAAAGTCCATTAAGATTGAAGTTCACCGTCTAAATTTCGTTTGTGCTCAATACATTCTTTCAAATGGAGCCTTCGAGAAACCTGGTGAATGCTTAAACAGTTCTGCGGTTCTTCTGTCAGAGGGCTCTCTCCGTCCTTGAATGTTGAATACATAAACCGTAGATTCATTAGACGAACTTATCCCAGGTCTGTTCAAAGGCTTGATTCCCTCCCTCCCCCCCCCTCATTCCTTACAGAAATATTTAAACGTTAAACCCTCACAAAACCGACGGACTAGATGGATTACATTCAATTGTGTTGAAGGAGTGCGCCGGTGCTGTCACCTATCCTGTTCACAGTTTTCAACCGATGTGTTTCCTAAGATTCAATACTGAATCGCTAGAGAACAGCTAGCATTACACCAATTCCCGAGAATAGTTCCATTAAATTTCGTCCCATAGCTTGTAGTTCGACCGCCCTGAAAGTATTTGAAAGAATAATTTTACGCGATTTGCTCCTACAGTTGAGCATAGTTGTTGTAAACGATCTACCCTTGATGTTCTATCTTCCCTAGTGCATTTTATTCTGTCATCCCTCGATAACAAATGCAAAGCTGCAAGAATGTCCTTTGTAGACTACAATGGCGCATTTGGAAGTGTTGATAGAGTTAAACTTCTGTTTATTCTGGCACACCATGGATTCTGTCCGCCTTTTATTGCCCTGAGGAATGACTGCTTTTTCTTTCGAAAACGGTTTACATACTACGGTGGCAAAGTCTTCCCAACCTTAGCTTTCGAATCAGGGGTTCTTCAAGGAGCCAATTTGTCTCCTTTTCCACTTACCTAGCTTCCATGCCCTTTTACAAAGACTCTTTATTGATAAAATACGCTGATGACGTTAACCTTGGCTTACCCTATCCTAGCAACTCTGTTCTCCCCACTATCCAATCTGATATCTCACAAATTAACGAGTGTTCCTCTGCACATAACCTTATCATGAATCCATCTAAATATGTTGTTTTATTTTCTCTCCGTGGGGGTAAATTATATTCTGATTCTCTTGAGATGTGTCAGCCGCTATTCATTAATGATATACCCCTCAGTCGGGAACAATTGTGAAATACTTGGGTCTGAGCACATCAAAAATGTATTTACAAAACTAAGAAGACTTTCTGCCTAAGACGATTATCTATTTTCTCCCATCTGATAAAATACTTTGTTCATGCCTGCATCTTATCTCACTGGCTCTATACTTCTGCAATGACTTTTCCCGGTTTATTACAAAAATATATGTGTGATATCCAGGTCACTCTGACATTCATCCCTGTGTTGTGGTTTACCAAAAACTAATTTGCTCCATCACACAGTCTTCCAACACACCCAGGTCTGTTATAAGCTGGCTCACAAAATACCGTCTGACTCCTGTCACCCTCTTAACTTCAAATTATCTAAATGTACTTCATTCTTTTCTACTCGCTCCATGTACAAACACGTTCAAGCACGCATGAAAGCGTAATACTCTTCCACTGTTCCTTATCTTGGTCGCTTTTTATACTACGCGGACCGTATTTTGCATTATTTGTTCATAGCTTGGAGTTAGCTGTACAAACTTAGTGTATTTATCCGTGTCTTCATTTTTTGTGGTGTATTTGGCAGCTGAATTTGCACCAGATGTTGTAATAAAACAACTTCTTGACTTGAGTTGTTACAACATCTAAACTTGGTATTCTGGTGGCCTGAGCCATATGAACACTCAACCGATTCGCCACCCAAAAGATGTGCCAGTGACTACCTGACGTGCATTGGTTTAGTGCATTGCCTCATGTGAACATTGGGGCTGCATTTGGGTACCACGCGGTCCTCTCATAGTATGTTCAAATTTACTGATGGGCGGTGGTTCTAGCTGCACTTCCGTTCTGGTTTTGAATGCTGTCTTTGGGCTCACTTTCGATTTTTTATAAATATACTTCCCCCTCCGTTCGTTTCGTCCTCACAACGTGCACCCAATTGATATTTCTTTTCTATCAGCGATGGAAGACGAAACAAAGGCAGCGTACTTCGATTATCGGTTAACTATATTGTGGAACTTCGGGACGCTGTGTCTCGTATGAATGGCCTGAAGCAAGAAAATGCCCTGGCTCAACAACTCATCCCGCTTCTCTTGAAACGGATTGAGGTAAGTTCAGCAACCTTCGGAACCAACGTACTATTATTCAGCCTGATCGCTGCTGTTGTTAGTTTTGTGGTGTGTGACTGCGGTGCGCGGTATTGTTTCGGCAAAGTAACTAAACGTTTTTTTTTAGGTTGATGCGAAATCTCGTACTTTTTCTTGAATTGCGCCCACCATTCAGTGATGATAGTGGGGAGTGTTGTCCTTAGGACCTATACTGGTTAACCACATAAATTCCAAGGCTTATACAACTTACTACCCTTGATGAGCGGTAGATTTCTTTGCCTACAGGGTTCACTGTACTCACTGGTACAGAACTGCATGCCGCCTGACACGCGGACACAGCAACGGCCACCAAATTAGTTACTAGTCGTGAATAAGGCGGGTTCAAGCTCACTAACGGTGCGGTGACGTGAGGAGTGTAACCCGCTACAAATAAGACCATTGTCTTTTGTTCCATTTCATCTACTTGATGACACTTTCCAGAGGAGGCGAATACACCAACCTACTGATCGCCGATATGTCTTGAACCACCACACTACCGTGGATGTTGCACTTGGATGGGCAAAGGCTATAGATGCAACCCTGAATAAAGCACTGACCGGAGCTGGGGTTACCGCTAGCAACCACATTCCCGAGAGTATATGAACTTTTGGGGTCCGTGAAGCACCCCATTTTCTGACAGGATACTCATGTAGAACCACCATCATATAAGACTACGAATTGGACGAGATGAGGGTGCTTGTGATCCGGGCCACAGCAAATCTTCCCACCACGAAGTCGAACCTAATAATGACACGAGCTAGGTCGTCGGACATCACGGCATGTATCTCGAGGCATCTGTCTTCTACTCTTGTTAATAAGACGCAGCTAGAACGCTGTTCCGGATGACAACAATTGTATTCTCGAATGCAGGTAAGCTCGGTACTGTTTGAATTGAAGCAGTTTGTTTGGTCAGTTATAAGGTGCTGAATCCCGACAGGATAAGTCCCTCCTCTGTTGCCTGTTTGGTTTTTATTCCACCGATAGGATGACGCTCAAAAGAGGCTCTATTTTAATATAAATCGCTAAAGGACAATAATTGCGTACTATTGCATTCGTGGGCCGTATGGAGTAGGCTGAGATTCGTTTTACTGACCACCCTGGCGGGAGTCAGAGCGTCGAGCATATTTAAACACTCCTCATTCAACTTGAGCCAAACCAGTTTGATTCTTCAACTGGATGGAATATAATGGCTCCTGGTTACTGATCACCAGATTCACAAGAAGAATGGATGCGACCAGTGGCTCCCTGGGGACCGAGGGATGCTTGTTAGATAGCTCGAAGCGCACCAATATAATATTCCTATTCATTTGTTTCCCTGCCGCAACGGTAGTACGTAAGCTAGCTATTTGTCCTGAGTGAGTGATTGTCATTCAAGGTTAACATATACAAGCATAAGACAGTAGTGTACTAACAGATACATCCCGTTCATGTACTAGCATTCTGTTAATGTGGTTTTGATACAAGCGAGTTTACTGTTGATGAAAGACTATCAAAATACGTGATGAACAGTGTAACATAGGCTTCGATCTCCGTAAGCAAAGTTCGCGATTGGGACCCATTCATTTACACACCCGCAAATGTAGAATGTTTTTTTCAATCTTGGATTCCCACCCAACTCTCCCCCGATTTCACCATAAATCATTATAGCTGCATCATTAGAACACAAACAGCTCTCAAGTATGCCGTTCATGAAAGCGAGACACATTTTATGTTTAAAGTCAAGTCCATTATGTGCTGTGTTGCACCCGTCTGGTGAATATTCAACGACCGCAAAACCATCAGCAATGTTTAGAAACGCATGTGTTGCGAATTCGACACCGAAATAACGTCTTATAAAAATCGGCCAGAGTCAGAAAAGAGGCGGACAAGGTATGGTGCTACCGAGAATCCTTGAATCTGGGTACATGTGGTTGGGATGGAAACACATTCGCTCATGTCCTAATGTATGGTCTGCTAGTCAGATCGTCAAGGATCTTCTGGAAAAAGTTCAGTCTCAATTTTTCAGTTTTTTACAACGGTGGATTTTCATGTGCCGGTTTTGGTTGCCACCTTTGGGCTCTGCTTTTGAATAAAAGAGCTGAAGGAAGAGGTATCCATAAGTTTTGAACTGCTAGTCTGGTCCGCACACGAGAGAAACGAGAGCACTCCAAGTGGCGCTCACTTGAGATGCACAGTAAGCATACCGATAACGACCACAGGGGTTGCTTAAAGCCAGTGCGGCAACAAATAGAAGAATATCAAATGCGATGCACGGGCTCAGATTACGCCTTCGAACGAAGGGCACAGAATGAAAGCTTACAAACATTACTAAATACAGCTCTGATGTGATCGAAGCAAGCGCGATTTCCATTGAAGTGCACCTCAAAATATTTGGTGTGTGTGTGGCCATGGAGGAATGCACCATTGAGTAGCAGTTGATGAGAAATGCATTGAGAGAATTGATGTAAGAAGCAATATTGCGACCACAGAATGTGACACACTCAAAGGAGTGAATTTTTTTATTACACTCTCGTGTAATGAACGACAGACGGGGGAAAGCCCCATAGTCACGAGGAACTGCTGTTCAGTGATAGAAACCAGTAACCTAGGCCCCGGGGCTTGGAGTGGTGAACCACTTTAAGGCTCCGATAGGTTAGGTGTGATGTTGAACCGAACGACAGCACAGCTGGGCTCAAACCTTGGACCGTGTGGTCCAAAGTATGCCTGTGACAACGACTAAACCACTGCACAAAATGTAAATTGAGTATTGAAATATTATTTTGAAACATTGGAAAGTGGTAGTTGTCCGAATAAGGTATTAGAAAGGTAACGCCGTCGCATATTTGTGTAATATTTTGCAATAAGTAGTATATGAATGACTAGACAAAACTGCCCCGAAAGCACGCGGCAGGTTTCGCGATTCTTGCCGCTCGTCAGTCATGCGTATCCGGTCGTCTTTTGTATTCTCATCATACAGCCCACCTACAAAACATCGAATGCTAGTATTGATTCATCTGTGTACTGATCCCGTAAGACCTGTCCAAACAAATTTACTCAGTGTTGCAAATGTGGTCATTATGACGAAAACGATTCGCATATTTCTATAAACAACCTATCATCAGAGATGACCATGGAAAATAAGTATATCCAAAAGGAGAATAGTGAGAAAATCGCATCCTGAAGTTGATCTTGAGTGGAACTCGTAGCGGAGAACATCTGACATCGATAACGTGTGAACTGCTAACGGTCGGACAAATGATCGCACAGTAGACCGTTCAGAGAGTGGAGAAACCCAGAATAAACAACAATAAAAATGAATTGGCTTCATTTTACGCCATTGAATGCATTACTGTGGTCAATGAAACAATATCTGGCGTATTTGTACATTTTTCTAGGGGGGCTAAGACATGAGTTAGGGACGCTAGGGAATCAATGGCAGAACGAAAGCAACGATACACAGATTGGTTGTGGTCGTCCATGCTGGAATAAACCAATGTTTTCTTTAAGTGGATCTTTTTCGAAATTTTCAGGACAATCGATGTACTGGTCGAAATTTGGATCAAGTTTTGCTGAGGAACAGGAATAATGCTAACTGCCTTCCTACAATTGGGTATCATGGGTATGGTTGGTTGGTTAGAAACCCAGGAGACCTTCGTGCTCTTCTTGCCATAACACGGTAGCAATTCCTGCTATTTTACATTGCTTTCTCAACGTGTTCTTCCTGCTCATGCAGTTTTACTCCAACACACAAACACCTGCTTCAGTACAAATTGTTTGAGTCATGATGTAGTTTGTTCATTTATTCGAATCGTACGCAGATTTTGCTTTTACGCTGCACCACCGTCAAACGAATAAACTGAACACGATCTACTATCTTGCCACCAGAAAACTCTTAGACCCCATTTTTGTTCTTTCATGACAATCTTCTACTTAGATCTATGCATATGGTCGAATTTGCCACTGCTCTGTTTATAGTGAGCTATTTTCACATGTTTCCCCCTTTCCACATCATTGAACAATTCGCACGTAAAAGACATTAGAACAGAATGCCGAAATTCGGGCTAGCACCGGCTCGACTAATTCACCACCAACCCCTTCACCCCGTGGATCTGGCTCGTTTGAATCACTCTATCAATCCTGGCTCCTTATGACCGAATCAAACCAACGAGCTAATAACGGCGTTGCCAACTCAGGTACCCTAGGAACTGCTGGATCAACCCGTTCATCTGCTCCCGGTCGTCTGAGTCAGTCGTCTGGACAATCCAGTTCGATTGGGCCAGACACACCGTCATTCTTCCCGGATCTGATGATGCAAACCGCAACCACAGACGCGGAAAGTGAGGTCGAGTCGACCGGTGTTGGCATAATGCGTGTGACTGGTTCCGCCCCATCCAATCCTCATAGAAGCATGGTTAATGTGAAACGAGAACAGTCGGAAGAAGAACATCAACAACAACAACAACAACAGCAGCAGCAGCAACAACAACAACAGCACCGCCTGAGCGATTCCGGCTCGGCTCGAATGCGTGTGGACGCACGTCGTGTCGTGGTCGGTTGTTCCGGTCGACCTAGTTTCGGTGAAATGTCGAATCCCGAGCGAATCGACGAGGAAGTCAGTCCCATGGACAACGGAATTTATGAGAACCAAGTAAGTATCAATTATTTCCATTCTGATTGCTGTTCACTTTGGCGTTGTTTTACTTTCTCTTTTCCTGCGAATTATGAAATCCGTGAATAAGATGCTCCCAAGACTCAGTGGGCTACCTGAATTACCTCTTCTTGGTTGTGATCAAACGGTTTAATTCGCTGTCACTAGTCTGAGATTCGAACCCAGCCTTTACCACCTAACTTTGATGGTACGCAGCTTCTCCATCGTCCGGCTCAACGCCACCCTTATCTTAGCGGAATTCTTTATAGCAGTAATATAACATGTAGAGGCCAAATCGAGTATCAAAGAGTAGTTGCATTTTCGTGAAAAATATCCGAGTGCTGGTCAAATATTTCAACAGTTTGTTATTCTCGCTACACGTGAAATTCATTATTCTATTGCTGCTGTGAGAAGTCGTGAGAAAATGAAGATTGTTTCAATTTACACGCATCAAAATACTACTCATATGGAGTACAACCTTAGCGAGGTGCACTACTAGGACTTCTCGGACTCGATTGCCCTCCACTTGAATTGCTCTTCGCCCCAGTCTTTCCGTTTAGGTCCAGTGCTATCAAATGTCATGCTTTTCCGCTCGTTGACAATCGACTGGAATGGAGATAAACTGTCGGTGTTTGAACATCGCTCTTTGTCGCATTGCACGAATCTCGTGGGACAGCCGGACGAGCAATGATGAGGTTAGGTGCAAAGTTTTACGCAACCGCGGTCGCCCACTGGAGCAAGTGGCTGGGGCATGTGTTACGCATGTCACTAGATAGGTTGCCACGGCGCGCGATGTTTGCCGAGGCAGGTATTGGGTGGAATAAAACCAAGGGCGGTCAAGCTAAGACCTGGCATGAGAGTAGGAAAACCTTAACCAGGAGTCTGGGTCATATAGGTCCCGTTAGGCTCCCTGGCTGGGGACCTCGGGCTGATCGTACCCGATGATTTGAGACACTGAGTGTCTTAAACGCTGTCTCGTCAATTTCTTCGCTTCATTAGTCCACTGAACTTTTCAATTTTCACTTCGATCCTACTTTCAACCTTCATGTTTTCCTTCTAATGGGCAGCCAAAAGCGACACATGGAAGTGCATGCTTAATGTTTGTTTAAACTGAACTGAACAGATTGGAATGGACCTTATGAACACCAGATCTCACACAACTTGTGATTCTCCTCTCTGATCGTTGCAAACTCGACTTATCTTTCGTATAAGAGTTGTCTCATTTTGAAAACTCTCTTTGATCTTTTTTACTTTTTAGCTTTCAGACTATCCTCCTTCTGCGTTCAGCATGCCCTTGGTACGACTTCATCCTGATATATTTTCAGCCTCACTCATTTTGCTCACATCTAATTGACCGGGTGGATGTTTGAGTCCGTGCCGAGGTGATTCCCTGTGCACGCACTCGATTGTGACTGACTGTAACTGACGGTGTTCGTGTTCTTCACCCTAATGCCATGAATCCAATTAGAGCGTTGATCTATGTTCCCCCCTCCCCCCCCCCGTCGGCACATGCAATTGCAACTTTATCCCAGTCTTTTCGGGGACCGCGTCAGATCTTCTTCACAAGCCTCCTGTTATAGTGTGAAGACACTGTAAATCCGTATCTCTAATATCCTCCACGGAATCGGCTAGTATTACCAAAGTGGGGAGTCGTATCGTTTCTCCTAACCTGGGAGCTTCTAACTGATACTAACCACGTTGGATGATATATCCGCACGACCGAAGGGTCGGTTATATGTAGTTCGATGATGTGGTCTGCTCAGTGTAATCAAAATGCCGTTTACAGTCGTTGTGTTTGCAGTCTCGACTAGTTTGATGTTCTGATACGAATCATTACCTGTTGATTTTCAGGTTTAGGAGACTCATTTCCATGCGAATTCTCAGACTCCATTGTACGGGTGTCACTCCTTGCCAACTTGTCAGCAATAACAACAGGTAGTAGAAAAAAGGGGCGAGGGAGGAAATGCAGATAAAAACACAATTACAAAGAACGAAACCAGCAATAATAACAGTGTTCTTCATGTTTGTTTCAACGTAAACTTTTTATGATTATTGTTTGCTGGTAGGCAGCTTTGTTGTCGTCCTGTTCAATACAACGCCTAACCTAGTGGGGCCTTACGTGGTTTGCCACTCCAAGTCCCGGGGTTTGGGTCACCGTTTTCCATCACTGAACAGCAGGTCCTCGTGACTGATGATTTCCTCATCTACTGATCATCACACAAAGTTGTGTTATAACAAATATCTTTCTATGGGGCACTGGGCTTCAACATGCAGACCTGAGAGCATTCGCATCATTGACTTCTATTATGTGCTATACCTCTCAGAGTTTTTAACCAACGGTAGTTCTAGTCCTTTGGGCCGCAACTCGGAAGGCTGCACCGACCGCAGCCAACTTCTTCATACCTCTACACCAAGTCATGGTCTGACCGTCGCGACGTTTCTTCTAGCCTTGCTCTGAATGCACAAAGAGAGCAGGGCAAGGTAGGTGCTAGGCAGGCCTACACAATAATTCTCCAAGCCATCGGAGGTGGTCTAGATGACGACTACCAGCATTTAACACACGACCACGAACCTTTTCATTGCATAAGGCGATGTCATCGACATGTTCGAAATCAAAAACTCTGCTCCTCGTGAGAACTTCAACTCCACCGTTTGCTAGACCGTACAAAGCATTCTGTAGAATATCCTCTATGGTTAAGTTGAAGAGGAATGGGGATACAGGGTGTGATTGTTCCATCGTTTCACATTGTCTTGTCCCTCTCACCCGTGACCTTAGACAATTAAATCTCCTCTGATCCTGTCTGCGATATGATTGTATCATGTTCCGCGATTCGCGCCATTTGGAATCCCTCAAACCGACACGACACTGTCTGATTACCGACTTGTACTTTTCGTGATGCTCTTGTTGTCACGCCCAGTCCATCCGTGTGATGATGGCACTCCTACTGTGCAGTCGAAGTTCACTAGGCCTGCTAAAGACTCGCGGCTATAGACAAGGTGTGGTTCCTCCCTCGGGTTAGCTAGGCAAGCACCAGGTCCCTTGTTGCAGCTGAACCGTCCGACCGATCTATAAACGAACCCGATCGGTTTTACATAAGTTGTAATTTTGAAAACAACGATGTCGGTACAGGTGAAAATAAGCCGACGTTTCGGTTGCCGTGGGTAACTTTTATCAAAGCGATTTTATAGTCAAAACCCGATCGGTCCTGTGATTGTCGGGCATAGGTAGGAGGAGGATGAGTTATGAATCTGATGCTTAAGTCGTGGCAATGACTCACCACAGGAGAATCAATTGTGGAGCCATATGGGAAATCCCGAATGGGAAAAGTTTGAGCGATGATGACAATGCGCCAACACTTTACTGGTCTGAGATGCAGGCGCTATTTTTCTTAGAGGGTCCGGTAAAAGGATAACCATAATAAAACTTTGAACTTGTCCTAAGTACTGACCACAAAACCACTAATATAGGCCCATGCAAGACTCTTCTTGACATTTTCCCAACTGGCTGTTTTCGCGTTGAACTATCTTGCTAACTACATCATAAGTATAATTCCAGAGGAGAGAACCAATATTATGAAAAACAATCTCCTCAATTCTCGGTTTTCGGGAATAAACGGTTCGCTTTAGATATCTCCATGATCGTCTACGCACAACCCATCATCCAATCGAGTCTCCAAGTTCGTATTCACTTCGTACCAATGATGCTGTGTGCCAACTAGAATTTTGCACATGTACCAGGAATGCCATCACATCACGGATGGACTGGACGTGACAACGAAAAGTACAAGTCGGTAATCAGACAGTGTCGTGTCGGTTTGAGGGATTCCAAATGGCGCGAATCGCGGAACATGATACAATCATATCGCAGACAGGATCAGAGGAGATTTAATTGTCTAAGGTCACGGGTGAGAGGGACAAGATAATGTGCAACGATGGTTGCCCAGTAGTGCAACTTTACCGCTTTCCCCCATAGACGACAAATTGTAGCGTAAGCTGGTCATAGGCCCTAATCTGGCTAGAGGTGTGACAATACAACTCTTTGAGGATTGAGATAGTACGGTCCTATTCATGGAGTCGAAGGATGTGCGAATGTCTAAGAACACAATGATCGTTGGTCTGTGGCAATTATAACGGGGCTCTAGTAAATGGAGAGTATAGATATGATCGATACATCCACGACCAGCGGGAACCACAGTTTCTCACGGGTCTACTGTTCACGAGAATGTTATGATTTACGAAAAGTGAATGACGCCTACAGCTTTGATGCTACTAGGATTAGACTTATGGTTCTGTGGTTGTCACAGTCACTGCACTCTTTTCTTGAAAATGTGGACGATGACTGATTCTCTCCACAATGAGGGGACCTGCTCAGAGCTCCAAAACTTGGAGCCCGATTCAGAGTAGCCCTTGATCTAGGATGCACTCTAGGCCCTGCGCAGCGGCAGCATCACTACTGATGAGCCAGTGGTCAGTTATTTCGGTTTATTCGCTTTTATGGGTAGCTTTTTCGTGTAGATTGAACTCGACGAGGGTCAGCGACCATATTTTAGTGATGGGTCACGTCACAGCGCTATCCACAGATATATGTGGTGCGGGGAACCCTTGAACACTACCGTTGATCATCTGCGACCACCTATTCGGTGAACACGGACCCACCTTATTCACTTTGAGCTGCAAGCTGGCGGCCTTTGTACAAAATATTTATGTTCCGTGATTTGCTTGTAGGCGCGATACTGCCAGGTTGCCAAAGCCAAAGCAGGTGAATATTTTTCGGGAATCCAGAATCGTAGCCTTTGAATAGCCAAGATCTAACGCACAATGTGTCATTTCGGTGTGGGAAAACCTTAGTTCATTGGTGGCTGGTGTTCAGTTCATCGTATCATACACTCTTCGGACGAGGTCAAATATCAAAGGTGCCCAATACACAATACCATTGCCACAACCAGGACGGAATGGGTGGGTCGTTGTGGCTCATGCGCCTCTTCTTGGTCGGTTTTGAATCAAGGTATTTCGTCAACTCTTCTAGGTGAACTTCCAATAATTTACCGAGCCAGTTGCAGGACCAGATTTTGGATTTTCGTTCTATCACTTCAGTGGGAAAACGCGTCTGTCACGAGAAGGCAGTGAGTAGGGCTCCCTCAGCAGAAGCTATTTGAGACGCTTGTTCGTAAGAGATCACTTCGTGAGGTGACTAGCCACAATCCGAAACACTCAATCCTGATCTTTCAGAGGCACAATCGCTGTAATCACTTTTTTTGCTCATAGTGCAGTGTTCTATGTGTATGTTTGGAAATTGTTTAAATATAATTCTACCACGCTCCCATTCATTTGTTGTCACAGAAAAGTGTTCTTTGAGAACACACAGCATGTTTTCACCAGTGATTTGTCAGATATCTTACTTTGCAAAAGCAGTCCTCAATATTGATTCGCCCCAATCTAGAATTTCCACCACACCCCACACTTCTCATCATCATCCACATACAGCAACAAATATCGGATTACCTTGTTCGGTGTTGTTAAGTTCGAAATTTTGGTTTTCATAGTTTAATCCAATTCCAATTTTTACGTTTTTTCATCGATATTGTGACAACATCAATATTTTTTAGTCAAACCAAATAAAATGTGCGAAAAGCATTGAGCATTGGGGCGATTATGCACCACTTTACTCACTAGACTTGACCAACCGCTTTTTTTCAAGTGGTGCGAGCAAGGAACAAGTTCTGATAAATCATGAGGAACTGCGCGCGCGTGAGTGTGTGTGTGTGTGCGTGCGAGAGAGAGAGAGAGAGAGAGAAATAAGACCGAAAAGCAGAAGTTACGTAGGAAGCGATATACAAAGCAGTTAGTAGTGCGAAGGTGATACTTAGACAGACTGGCGGGGCTTTCGCAATTGGCCGCGCGGTCCGTTACATCGTCGGACTCGGAACTATATAATCACTCTTCACTGGAGTTATCTGGGATACACGCCCTCCGTTGCCATAGAAACGTTGTGTGATTATGGTCATCTTAAATTCCGTCAAATACTCTGCCGTTTCCATGAAGCAACTTCGAACTTCTGGCCACCGGATTTTACCTTCTTTCGGCAAATCTGTTCGTAACAGGGAGAGAAGAATTTACGGAAATCTCAAAACGTTTCCCAGAAAACACAGAGCTGGATGGCAGGTCGCACTACGCAGACGATCAGTTTCAGACATCTACATTCCGGCAGTGGAAATGTGCGCTCCCTGCTTGGCAACATGTCAGAATTAGTAGATCTGACAAGGAGACGTGAATATTCGAAGGTTGGAGTCGTAATGATTCGGAAACCTGGCTCCACAACGAAGTTGATGATAGCGTGGTCAAAATTGACAATTTCTCCATCTGCCGACCCGTTCCGGTTCACAAACGAGGCGGTGGTGTTATCACATACATAAATGACAATTGGTGCAAACCAGGCAAACGAGTCTTTATGTATTCTACCACTTTTATCAGTACTTCACTGTGTAAATGCAAACCTAAACACCTCAGTAACTACCGAAACATTATCTTTGGTAACATTTACAT
>UZAN01041352.1:32300-54731 GCA_900618425.1 Echinostoma caproni | reverse complement strand
ATTACGTCGTAGCACTGTGTACGCTGATGCCTCATTGATTGTCTCGAATTACGATTCGAAAGCGAAAGTCACGTGACACTGGACAGGTTATTGGGGCGTTAATACACACTGATATACATATATATATATATATATATAGGTATATGCATGCGTTAGTCGCGTCCGTTGTGCCGTGAACCGCAGGACCGGGCATACTTTCCAGCATATTTTGTATTCATGTGCTTGGGTACGCGTGCGCGTACAGGAATCATCATGAATCGTAGATGGATGTGGGTAAGCTCGTCAGTTTTCACCATACAAAACTTCAACGCGAAACTGTCGAAATTGTTGAATATCGTTTGAATTTCGGCCTTGAATCGATTCTCTTTTGAAACAATTTTTTAGTGCAAAATATTTTAAATTTTTGAAGTCTCTTTCTAGGAAATTTCATCTATTGGAGTGTTGAAATACTGAATTGTCATGATCTCATAATGTATTTCAATGAGTTTATCAGGCAAAAATGTTGTGGCAACTGATAACGCATAGAACTCAGGGGAGTGTTCAAATCTGTATAGTGAACGTTGGTAAATGTTATTTAGCCCTTACGGGTCACGGTGTTACTTCAAAGGACCTTGGTGAAAAGATGCTCTATTTGATTGATATCGCCCATATATTTGCTGGACATATGACTCTTGAAGAGAACTGAGCTTTGATACCGACGAGATAAATGAATCCTTCCAGCCCAGGTGACATCATCAGTGTTTGTGAAGTGACCTGATGATGTCACCTCAGCTGGTGATGAAACGTTTGCAAACAAATTGTCAAGCTCGGTGAACAGGCGAAATGGAATTCAGTTCACTGGAGCTACGAGAACCAATTTTCAACATTTTGTCAATAAATGAATCATTATGGATTTTCACCGACCGTTGATGAGTAAAGTGTCATATAACTTACTCGGGCTATGAAAACTATTTACGGAACGCAAAATGTCTTTATCCCTATCAAGATTCGTTCATATATTCTGATTAAAAAAAATTTTTTTCACTATTTTACTTCTTTTACTGAATACACAGTGATAAAATTTTCAGAAAAGGGAACGGGACCAAGCAGATGGTTGTTATACACATTGGGGAGAGTCAGGCACTGCGGATGGGGTGTGGATTGGAAAAAGAGTCTTCCAGGACAAGAATTTGGTGACCTTCACCTTCGATCTACCGCCACCCAGTTTTTTTGCAAATAGTGCGATCTTAAGGAGAATAGCCCATCAATACACTCACGCAAGTGTTTGTGTAATGCAAAATCTGATCGATTGGGCCAAAATACGTTTGTGGTTAGATGCATCTATCGATTTCCGTTAACGGAGACCGAAAAAGAGGTAATAATATGGGTGATTCAAAGTCAGTGAAACCAGCAGAAATCGATAAAAACAAGCCAATTCACTTGAAAGCTGCATGAGGCTGAGCGATTACGGGGACGTGGGAGGTTCACAAAGGTTTCCAACCCTCAGAGAAGACAGGGAAACACTAGAAACAAACGACTTTAAAGCTGGAACTTGAAACTTTGTACTGGTTATTAACGAGTTCATGCAATCAAAACGAGTGTCATGTCCTGTACACTACGCATAAGTATACTATCGAGGAAAATGAGAACACTAGTTGACATATCGCTTACAACGCGATGGCAATAAAATCAAAAGGTCAGTGATATTTATGATTTTGAAGATGCTCACATTCATCCCTTAATTATTGTTCTTTGGTCAAAGGGCGAAACTGAGACCCCTTGTAGTTCTCTACCTATATGATTCATCATTATCACACAATGCATTTGGATTTTAATAATAATGAACAGCTCTGAAATGTTCTTGCCTTGTGGACCAATTTAGCTGATAAGGAAACGTTTGTGATACACTTACATCTGAGGAAATCACACACAAACACACAATTTATCTAAGCAATCTGCACTAGATCATTTCTACTCATATTGCGGTGAAATCTGTACGAGTTTAAGGGGCTCGCAACAACCGCATAATTTTCATTGGGGCAACGCTTCACAACCTGTTGGTTCTTAAATTGAAATCCGCTCATCGATTCAGTACGATGTTGTATCGTCTAGTAAATGAGAATTAGTCCCCCAAAGTGATTTGGCATTAACGTGTCAGAATTTGAACGGACCAAAAGCTCATCAAGTTTGTATTGATGTATTCCAAGTTTTTCGACAGACAGAGATTTAGAACCAGTTAATCAGTGAATTATCTGACATGTAAAATCTGTAGTATCATAGACATTCTATTTGTTTCAATTAAAAAAATGTATCGGTAATAATTTTTAGACAACGGGAAATACCGAACAAAACGAGGTACAGAAAGCGTCAAGCTGACTGATTTCGGGGTTCTGACCAGTATATGGAAGACTATGACCACAAAAATAGGTATTTCATGGCAAACAATGAAACAGAGTAAAAAAAGAGGAATTTCTGTTTTCCCAAACGATGTTTTATCCAGCAGGTAAAAGAGTGGCAAAGAAGCTCGTTTTTATTGATTCCTAGTCATGCCAATAAATCACAATCAATATCACGATATACTACTAACTATTTAATCAATGCGTTTCACAGGTTTTCGAACGTGTTGAACGTACAATAATAATAATAATAATAATAGTTTAGGTTCAGTCAATTGCTTCTACTGTGGATAAATTATAAGGATGTTTCCGCTATTGCGAAATCAGGCATCAGATGAATATTATTATTACACTGTCAGATGTAGAAAACAGTGAGTAAGCAATTAATTACGAACTAGTACTTTCTGCTGTCAACGGGGGAACCCCTGTCTCGTTTACCAATTGGACTTTCTATCCGATTTATTAGTCTAACTTCAAGGCAACTGATCAGATTATTGCTGACAAATGACGGGGGTGAGGGGCAAGGGCCAGAAATGCTCCACACAAACTCACTTGGATCCCGATCGATCTGTTGACCTTCTATGTGGTTCTCGTTCCCCGCGTTATTTGTCACATTCAACCTTGTCTCATATAGTAGTTGATTTGTGACGGTGTTTGACCAGCAGTACTAGAGAAGTGTTTCGTTCTTCTTAAGGACTCATCATTAATAAGAACCCATGTTTTGTGTGGTTATCCCCCTTTCCCCAAGGAACGTATATAGCAAAAATTCTATGCTCGATAATGCCCGGGAGTTTTGCCTGAATTTCGTGTTATCGATTCCGGTCTGACTGGAGAAGGACACGGTAACCGAATAGCCAAACCCCGAGCTGAATAAATTCCTCATAGCTGAATACTGTGAATCAGTTTAGCATTGCACATTCTGCTTCTCGACAATGAATGTTCTAGGGCTTGGATCAATAATTGTATCGGTGGAGGTGACCAAAACTGATGACTTAGTTCAGACCCGGGAGATCTGGTGGAACTTTCTGAATAGTGTCAGCAAAGACAGAGCTCTCAATCGTGATTGTCTGTGAGTGTAATGCATTGAGAAGAAATATCTACTTCTGACAACTGTTATGCCGGTAATTTTTTTCTGTTTGAACAAACAACATAATATGCGCCAACTTCAGTGGCACGATAAAGGTTGTGGTGGTTCGAAAGTTACAGCTCATAATAAAAAAAAATAGTTTATACAAAGCAGCAAGGAAATCCGTCCGTTCTAATAAGTGATTGCTGTTTCGTAGAGGTGTTTATTCTGTTCAAAATATGCACATCATAAATAGCTTACCTCTTTTCATTCACTGCACAGCAAATAAGCCGACTGATGAAAACTTTCAAGCCTAAATAAATTGACAAACTATTTGGCTAAAAACTGCTCATCATGCTGAAAAAACTAAAATATATTCCATGAAAAGTGAAAGTCTACCTTTGAAAGTTTACCTTGAGGCGTGTGTCTTGTTGAATTAGCGTTCTATGGTTGTTACCATAAACCGACTGAAACATCCAAGAGTTTGTGACATATATTTGAAGCTGACGGGCAATTTGTTCGAGAGGCACATAAATCGGATGTGTCAGTTTCTGGCTAGTGATGGTGGTCTGATGCAAACTTAAGCCCAATTCTCACTGCATAACCGACGGAATTTCTCCATCCAAACATAAACCGAGAGGGGTAAAACCGACCACATTGAGGCTAAATGATGGTAGAATTCGGTTGCAGCCGTGAAATATTGCACTATTTATGTAGGATAGAGCGGGCTGATTTGCCACCGTTTGGAAAATGATGGCTCAACTTAAAAGTCAGTTGAGGTTACCCGATACGAAACCGAAGATTGAACGCCCAAGAAAGGAGAGCATTTATTGATTAAACCAAAACAATCAAACGGTTTATCTCACTGGTGACTAACGAGCGATAGATCAGATGGAAAAAGATGATCTACTGATCTAATTTTTATTAATGAATTTCGTTTCACCTGTCAAAGAGTCAATTTCCACTCCGCCGAATGAGTTAGAAGGGAAGCAAATACTGATTGCCTTTTGTTAGTCTCCAGTACATGCAACTCTGAATATCGCGAAATTCGTCGCACCAATCAGACACGTTTTTGATGACCGTCCCTCTAGAAATACGGTCACTGAGATTGGATTTTCCCAGATAAAGCTTAGTAAAACGAATCGTGGATGATTCCCATAGGACCACCAAAAGCTGAACAGTATTGTGAACAAGCTTGTTTTCGTAACTTCGTCTTCAGGCTTTTACAGTTGTGTGTGTGTTTATTTCTAGTGTAGAAATAAATGTGATTGGACCATATGAAAATACAACAATGTCTATCAAGTCTAATCAGAGCGAGGGGATAAAATGGGGACAGTGGGCGAAGAAGAGGGGGACAAAGGTCAGTTCTGGAATTTTCGATGATCTTTTTTCACGTGCAGTTTGTCACGCCATGTTGCGTCATCACGACATGACTGAAGTCATGGTTCGGGTCATCACGTAGGTTTGGTTGGGGCCAAGGTAACTGAAGTGCGGCAACCATATTCTTCTGTTTGCACAGTGTTGGGTTCATGAATCTAACTGCTACAGCTTCCGCTGTTGCCAAGTGACGTTTCCGAACTTGCTTCGATTTGTTTTGGGGTACTTTGTAGATGACTGAATACATCGTTGACTGGCTGATGCCCGGTATCAGTGAGGTGCGCCATAATCTCGTATTGGTTATTGTTTTCTTGCAATTCGTTCTCAGCCAAGCCGGTTTGTGATCTCTGATCCTTTGGGAGAACTGTCTCATCGTTCGTCCTACATAACTTGCCAAACATCTGCACGTGAAGGAATACGTGATCATAGATAAGAAGAGGATAAACATCTTATCCTTGAGGTTTGTGAAGAGCTGAGGCCGGCTTGTAAACATCAAACGTAGAGTGGTGGCTGCAATAACTTTCTCCGGACGTCTTCTTAGTAGATCACCACTCGAATCTCCTTTGAACGGAAGCTGCAAGAATAGTTCTTTCCTTTTGGCCGTGCTTGGTTTAGGTATTGTGGGCTTTTCTACGAGGTTCTTCTCGATGAACCGCTCCGGGTATCCGATATTAAGAAGTGTAGATTTGATGAATCTAAGTTCTTCCTCCACTAGATCTTTGGAGGAGAACATTCGAGTTCTATAGGCCAGACATTGGATTAAGATTTGTTTAAATTTGATTGGGACGAAACTTAGAAAATGGATGTATTGGCCGTTCCATGTTGGCTTTCGATAAATAGAACGGAATAACCTTCCATTGGACCCTTTCTTCAGATTGACATCGTGGAAGTGGAACGTATTCTGATCTTCTATTTCCATCGTAAAGTTGATTGACGGATGAGCTCGGTTGAAACGATCCAATATTATGTTCGGTAAAATACTTTTGTCGGAAAGGATAAAAATATCGTCGACATGATGGCAGTCCGGCGGGAGTTGATGTATGATGTCTCGTAGTTCGTTGTTTTCCAGTTTGGCTACGAAAACATCTGTAAGGAGTGAGCCAAGTGGGGAACCCATGACTACGCCGTCCGTCTGTCTGTGCCATTAAAATTAGAGTTAAATTAAAATTTACGAATCACTCGATGTTGGCCATAGAAAACCTTTAAACCTCATTACATATTGTTTTTTCACATTTATGCAGTTTCTGGATTGAGTCAATACCAATATCGAATTCATTCAATTACTGTCCAACAGTTGGGATTTGAATGTGATCGAAAACGCTTCCCTGTATTGGAAACAGGGATAATTTATCCACCTTGACCGCGGTCGTCTGTGGTTAGGGTGTGGTATATATTAGAGGAAACTGGCAAATTCTGTTGGACAGTCAACTTGATGAACTCTACGCAAAAGTACTGATTCTAAGGCTGAAAAATAAATAATGGCGAATAAAACATTGACAAAATCAAAGTACAGTGTGAAGCCTATGAGCCATTTGTATCAATAATATCCCATGAGGTTTTGATGAAGTTTTGTTAGCTTACAATTGATGCATCGGTAACCGTCGTCGAAATCGGGAAATCGTACATTTTATTGGCTTTCTATTAATAGAAACAGAAACAACTGGATATGATTACGGCTTTCTGGGTCTGACGTGGGCAATCTCGTGAATGAGGCTCGAAACACTAAGTTTTGGGAAAACCAAATCTGATGCAAGTCAGGATGTTGCACAAGTTTGATCAGTACCACCTGCACACTGAGTTGCTGCTTGTAATTTGAACTGGTCGATCCATTGCAAAATGAATAACTCTTGTCTATCGACTGATCTTATTCAATAGGCACAACATCGATGTGTCTTTTGGCATTCAATTTTGATCGTTCGACATCCTTGTAATTCGAGAACCGAAAACACATTGGTCAAACATGCGGTTCACAGTGATCGGTCGGTTTTCTTGATATGATGAGAGGGAGTCATGTTACACATGGTATCAGGAAAAGTTTTGCATACACAGATTACAATAATTGTTCCCCGAATGACAACCGATAAATGAATCAATCACCTAGTCCATTTTGCGTAAACTGTTGAAAAATTAATACGTTCAAAAATGTCGTGTTCATTAAATGCAAACGGTATTCATTTTAATTTCCGGATGTGCTGACTGTTTCCGATCCAAAACTTAGGTTTTGTCAGTGTGTAGAATGCAAATAAATTCTCGCAATTAGAAGTGAATGATTCTCCAAGATGAACTGTGACCGAATTGCACACGGACAAACTATCATAGCTTAATCATCTGGTTTTACGGGGTGGTTGGGGCCTGGAGGGTAGGGGGCCTCATGAGGTGTGACACTAAGGTCTCAGAAACGAGATTATGGAATCAGTCACACCATCCATCATTCAGCGTTACGAATGGACACACATATTCACTCGGTTTTATCGAGTTCAAGGGAGATAACCAGGCGTATTGTATGCGCGTGATCACTAACTGGAACGATGTTCGTCTGTTGACACGGTTTCAACACCGTTGAATGTGTCACTATTCGGTTCATTACGGGCAGGTTTTAAACTAAGTTAATGATTCATTCAATAAATAAAAGCCTCCATGAGAACAGCATAATTTTTCGTATTCATTTTTACCGTATTTTAGGACCACTCCCAGTAAAAATCATAATATTAATATTTATTATTACTGTAATATAAATGGGATGGCAAAATAGATTATGATCTCACGTGTTCCGGATTCTTGCACACAAGATATATTTGTCCTCATGAGTTTAAAATGCGATATATCAGAATATAAAATTAAAAAAATCGTGAAATTTCGCATTTGTTTTGTAAGTTAGATCAACTGAATGCTTCATCGATATAGGTAACCAGTGAGATACGGCGAGCTCAATCTGTCTTGTGAATTAACTAATTCATACTTTTTTCACTTTCAAAGGATGGTCACTAAGCTAGGTAGCTTTGACGTGAATCCACCCGTCAGAGCCAGGTCGAATAACCTACTAGTAACGAGTGGGGTTCTCGAACCTTTCTATATCCGGGTTCGAGCCCTCACATATTCGTGGTAGATGTACATTGTTCACAACTTCGCATTATTGTAGCTGAAATAACTATACAGTGCGTTTTCAATTGGTTTTCAGTTGTATGCAGAAGAATTGGTTTCTAATGATGTAAAGCTTCAAATAATGAAAAAATAATCCGACAAACTTGTCGGTAGCAAATGGATCACTTTCATTCACTGAGGTCCATGGTCATCCATTTTGTTCTATTGTCCCAACTAATGCCTCTCCGTACAAGGCAAAAACGATTTTATAAACTGCAACACGCTCGGCAAACCATTCTCTTTGCATGCGGTTCTCAACAGCTCTGGTCTGCGTTGATTTCACACTTTGGTTCATTATCATCATCACCGTCGTTCAAACTAGCCGTTCTTGGGTCATGTTAACAATATGTGCATTTTGAATTAACTAATTAGCCGCTCTACTTTAAAAGATTAGAGATGCAGTTCCGATTTCGTCCTTCATCGTCTCTTACAGAGCCTATCCGTACTTGGTTTTGTGCTGTTCTGTTTGTGGATACAGGACAGTGACGGAGTCGGATGTCCGCGATACAAACAGTGCATCGAACGTTACGAATCTTGTCGTGCCCGTTGTCAACAAAACAGTCGTTGCTTGCGCCGATGCGTCCTGGGCAAATACGCCTGTCTTCGATCGTGCAGATCGCTCACGATGAATCCATACGCATTCAGTGGGGATATGAAGCGTCCAGGTGTATTGCGTCCAAGGTATCAGGTCCAGATTCCTCCAACGGGATCGTACACCTAACCGATTCTCTTCATCCCCGTTTGCACCACGCACACTTTCACCCCGGGAAGCTGGTGGTGGTGAGTCAAATTCGGACACCAGCACCAGCAGACAGCATACTCGTTGTCAGGGTGTGAAATCACTTCCCAAGACCAAAGTTTTTTCACTTTCACTTTACCGGTGGTCTATTTTATCCCACTCTATTGATCCACAAAATTCCTGAAGTACCTTTCACGGACGCCTTTTACACTCGACATGTTTTTTTNGGGGGGGGGGGCGGAGGGGGAACCGAAGTAAAACTGATTGGGGCTTTCGAAAGTGAACTGGAACGGTTGGAGGCTATCCGGTTTCAGAAAATATATGTCAGTCCACATACATTGATGTGTGAATTGGGTACGACCAGTTGGGATGATGTTTGACTGGAAAAAGAATCATTTTCAGAATTGTATCCATGGTGTCCTTCTCAAAGGGCAATAATGATTGCATTAATTTTGAAATGATTCAGTCATATTGTAACTGTGGAATTTTTCATACCTTGGTGAGAAAAAAAAAAAACGTGAATCGGAATGACGTGATGAGTTTGCTGAACAAAATGGGTACCCTAATCAAAATGATCGACAAGGTGAATTCCCCCTATCTTTCGTGATTAGATGATAATTCTAGGAAAGTTAGTGAATAAACAGTGTTAATTCCTCCTGTCTAAAATCGTTAAGAACAGCCCTATATTAATTTCGAGAATTGCCAGTATTGGGTGATTGCTTTATTCTGCATAAAGTTTCCTACATACTTACACATGTATAATTGGCATAGATTGACCTCTATCGACAAACATTTATTAAGCCTAGAACCGTTGGAGGTGGCCGGCAAAACTGTCACCTTGGATGGAATATTCTGCACAGGCTAGACAATTGAATCAATAATGGGAGGTATAATTATTCGGGGATCCAATTTGAAATGTCCTCCTCCGCCAAAATCCGAGCCCAATGGTTGAAACACGATGTCCGTTGAACTTGTGCTCTGTCGTACTAAGGCGAACAGAAGAATGTCATTCTAGAAGAAACGCTCTCTTTTGCGATTCATCTATATTCTCTAGGAAACTATGAACTTCATATAAAAACTCACTTACTTTCCAACCGGATAAGTCAACCGGGTCTGATAACGGACACTGAATCCGAGGAACTACTGGAACATCAAGATTGTTCTACCAGTTTATCATCATTTCCGACATGTGGACACGATTTTTGTTGGCCATTTATTGGGTCTGTCCGAGGTTCAGTAATCTGGATTCTGATTCAGAGAATGACAGCTCCAGCAAATGGACAACAAAACAGCATAACAATTTCACCTCACACGGCCAAATGTGGGTTGAAATCGGTGCCATAGTCTTCAGCAGTATGAGATTCAAGCGTATTAACGGTTCTCGAGAAAATTAGACAGCTTGTTGCTCGCTGTCACAGAACGTTTTGAGATCAGCGTTTCCCTTAAGGTCGATGCACAAGATCTATGTCAAACACTTTTGTATATACAATCTTTCGACCAAAATAGATTGTCATAAACATCCTCTGAGTGGCGTGTAGACAAGAAGTCAGACAGTTGGTAGAGAATGAAAAGAGCAAATGCAGGGCATCTATGATCTGTGATGTGACAGGCTTGAAATATTTGAGCGATTGGGCAAGTTGCGGGTCGCATGAACGCAAATATGTATCAGTGCGTGCTTTGAGGTAATTTGAACCGAGAGGAGTGCATCGATAAAGAAAAGTAATTCTAGGCTGCTAGTGAGAATTTCACTCTGTACAGAGAGTCAGATCAACCCAGGAGGGAAGCTTACTGGTCACCTAGCTCCTCAGTGTTGGTGAATAACAGGTGAGCATCCTAAGCACGATATGCAACAGTTTCGATGTTTTATATATATATCTTAACTGGCTCGACTTGACAGCTTATATCTGGTTCATCATTATGTGCGTCCCTTCTGGAGTTTTCGATCTATTTATGTGGCGAATTCCTTGTGTAAATGAGGCGTGAGCTGAATAGCTTGGAAGCACTGGACAGCTGCTTCGACCTGGCTGGGTTTCATCAGCAGTGCGAAACCATCAACCCCACTGGAGATCAAACCGTGTACCTCACAGACAGAATACGAGCATACAACCCATTCGGCCACCGGGCAGCTGATCAGACCGTTTCTCATTTAGAATGTACCCGATATAACACAACTGATCTATGCGACTCGATTTAGTTTTTGTACACTTATAGGGTTTGAAGACAGATTTTTATTCAAGCGATTCCTTGTTGGTTGAAACCAAGAAAACTGATGCACGAGACGGCATCAAGTTTCCTTAGTATGAGAAACCTAGCAACCAAGCTCAGAGTTATCAATAAACTGATCGTTTATAGTGTATAACAAGTCACTTTTATTGATTCTCACCCGTTCAATCGCCGGATAGATCTGGGATTTCTGCTCATGGCATGTTTTGACGCGTTTGTGACTGTTCAGCACAGGATTTGGTTGAGTATTATAAGCTAAAAAACGAATGGCCGGGATGCAGTGAATGGGAATACAATCACTGTCACCCTACTGTTCCACTTTCTGATTGGTTCACTTCTGCTGACTTCGGATCGCTTCCCGCATATTGATTGTTCAATTATTACATACCACCTAATCGAGAGTAATCGTATTATTGTTATAAACAAGATCCGATGTCCTTTCCTCTGGGGTCATGGCAATATGCGCAAAATAAGTAAAATTGGAATAGCATTTGGGGGCCTCAATTTTTGTTAGGAAGTTTAATATTGGCTCTAAAACACCATAAAATGAAAACAAACAGTGCTTGGTTGACAGAAGGACAGGTTCAAATGATTCGAACAATTGTTTTCATTGATTCGTCTTCTAGCCTGTACAGATCAAATAAGGGAATGTCATGTTGAACGGGGATAGTCATTCAGTCATTCAAAGATCACGGTTATTGATTGAAAGGGAGAGGAATGCAGAGGGTGAGGTAGGGGGTTGGTGCGACGTGTTTCACGCCCCTAGATCACCACAACACGGCAATTAAACTGTGGTGCGTCATCCGTGCGATAGATCTTCGGCCACGGCAGTTGAATGGCATGAGTCAATCGTTTTGGGTTTTGAGTTTGAATAAACGAATGCTGATTGCTTCCGCAGTGGCTAGGGTGTGAAGACTCAGCGACTTGGATGGATGAGGCTATACTTGATAGATGACTTTGAAGGCTGATTCAGGTTTCACTTAGTGACTCGAGTCTGCTAAGTGATCTAGAATAGCGCTTCCTGTGACACCATTTCCATCGTGTTAAAGCCAGCGTGGACACTCCTCTCTAATCAGCTGAGATAGTTGCCTAACCGTTCAACCAATATAGGTTGCGTTACAAACGCAACTGAAGGAGAATTGCAAAGCGTGACAACAAAACTGACTTTCCGGCATCAAAGGGCTTTTCAACCCAGTCTATCGATCTTGTTCTCCTTTTGATGGACCCCAGTTCGGCTTTAGGTGACAGATTTTGTGGCGTTAATCGCACTGGCAGTAAGATTGAGTGATATCATGGAACTCAATGAGTCTTAGATGGATGCAAACCGTCTCGAGTCTAGCGCCGAGGTCAAAGAACCCAAAACGGAAGCTGCCGTTTAATTTGGTCCGCTCAGTCCCGCATACCCGAAACATACCAGTGGGATGGAGTTCTACGTTCCCCTTGATTCCACCTTTTCATCGTGTGGTCAAACCCAAAAGGTACTCTTGTAAGTTTTGATGTCATTGAGTCAAGCTGAAACTGCATGTGCATCATCACAGTTTCAATCGAATGCGTAAAACCACGTCGAGGAAATTCAGCGCAGAGTCGCAGCTAAGCAGACAACATAACGGGACCTCTGTGCTTGACTAGCAATTAATTGGGAATATTGATTGGAATTTCTACAGATTTTCCAATCCAACACAGAGACGGAGTTGCACCGAATGAATAGACAGCTATTCGTTTTGATATTTATGGGTGGTGTCAACCGTCAGCCCCAAACTTTCTGGCTTAATTGGGTTTTCAACCGCATGGTGCGGCAGATACAACACTTCTCCCGGTTTCGCCACATTCGGTTTCCTCATCAGTTCAGCTTGACACCTTTGTGATGTAACTAGACATTACCTGTGCATACCGCTTTCAGAGCGCAAAGTTGCTTCAAGGGGCGATGCTGGATTGCGTGTGACTGTTTCAGGGTGAGCGGGTAGTTGCTTCACAAATAATGGCAACCTGTCCACGACGGCTTTTGTGGTGATCCAGGCCTACGAGATGACGCCTACCCTGGAGCGGCGCGTTACAGTTTTGGGACATCTGCGATCAATCAAATTTCAAAGGTGACGTCAATGGCGCGCGTACGTGTCACTGACTCTGACTACACACCATAGACAGATTGTGCCAACCAATCCGAGGTGTAGTCCAGACAGAAGCATAATGATGCAATCAATACTGGAATGCGATTGGTTGAAACCTGGATAACCAATAATGTTCTTTTGTACATATTATTTAATCGCCCTCATGTCTTTCAATAACTGAACTATCAGTCCTGTGACCTTTTCCTCGCGTCTCAGTTATGTGCCATTGCGGTCCAGTGCTCTGTGATCCAGTCCGTGATAGCGGATCCTTGATTCGTGTTCCGTGATTCGTATTACGTGATCCATGTTCCGAGTTCCGTGCGTATTACTACTACTACAACCACTACATTCCTCCAATGTGCTCTCCTCACCTTTCAAGATGCTCAATCACTAGGTGTTTTGGTCTCCTCGGATTCCGAGGCTCACATAGCATTGAAGTAGTTCTAAGCAGAAACTCCAAGAAACAAGTGTTGAACACTTGTTGTCAAGTAAAGTAAAGTAAAGCTTTACGAACCCGACAGGATGAGTTTTCAGCATTTTCGACACGTTACCGTAGGGAAAACGTTAAATATTGGAAAAAGACGAAATATACATTTACTAAATGATATACAGACGGGTTTACGTAAAATCCTAGTGTGAGAGATGATTGTTCAAGTCAGCAAAATATTTGCTCGGTTGATCTAAATGCGAGCAAAATAAGGGATCATGCTGTTTTTATGTGTGGTGGTGCGTGCATAAAGAATCCGAAGTTAGGAACGGGTACTCGTTTGTTTTTATTCGTTGATCTCAAACATTCCTTCTATATGGATCCTTTTGTTATGAGGTATATATGTGTCTTTATTTTGGTACCTCAGAACCCACTGATCGATCGGAACATTCATTCAGAGAAGTTCCCGCGGATTCTCATCCTCAACGTAAGGAAACTCAATCCCCTCAAATATTTATTTGTCCGTTTGAGACGAAATCCCCTCAAAGTGTTCTCTATCGAAACCACTGAACTAAACGCTAACTTCTACCGAACCAGTTTGCATTGTTTATATTACTATCCACTTAGATAGAGCGGAAGGTTCACCATCAGGATCTAGTTTTGGAGCTGTATCTTCCTCGAAGAACCTTGAGTCGGACCCTCCATTCAAAAGAGGATATATGGATATTGAGCAAAGTAGACCAAAAATATTGTGATTGGTGCCAGGCCAGAAAGAAAGCCCTGTTTTATGTCTGAAGTAGCAAAACACAGATTCACCTTGCCGAACTTATATGGGTTAGGGTTCGGTATTTTTTCCGCATATAGCAAACGATGATACCAAGTGGACGCTGAGCTACTCCACAAGCCTTGCATAATCTATAGTTAATGTTCTCGGTCGAAATTTGGCTCTAAAAAAATTTACGGTTCCACGTAAATCAAACTAGTGCGTCCCGGTACACAGCAGGCACTGCTGAGGTAGATTTACTTGTTTCGTGGTAGTCGCCTGAGTGTGGTACGTGGTTGCTTTACGCGATGGTCATCTGTCAACAGGTGAAAGCAACTGTTGGTTCGATAAACAGAGTGATGAACCTTAAGGACATCAGCACTTTCGTTCACAAATAAAGCCCGGTTTACAAAACAGAGGACTACCCTATTGTAGCATGAAAGAGGCTCTTTCTGATCTATTCCACGGAAAAACCTGTGGAATGCGTCTCATAACAGCACCTTACTTCCGGAATTACTTCATATTGAAAATATCGTTTGATTGTATTGTTGCGGTACCTTAGTTACGGGGCTACCTTCATCCGCGTGCTGCGATTTACATTTTCAACCTGTGTTTCTGTGGTGATTCGGATCTACGCGATTACGCCTGCCCTGGAGCAGCGCGCTACAGTTTCCGGACATTGGTAGTCAATCGACCTTGAGCGCTGACGCCAGTAGCACGTGCACAGCCTCCGGATACACGTCATTGGTGGACCGTTCCAGCCAATTAGATACAATCCAGAGAAGAGCAGTATGACGCAAGATGTGATGCAATATGATTGGTGGAAACCAAGGTAGCCAATTACCTTTTCTTGTGTACATCGAATATTCACTTTCATTTCCTTCAGTAAACGACTTTGTGATTCGCCTGTCTTGTGGCCTTTTTTCTCGTTCTTTCATTTCCTTCAATAAACGACTTTGTGATTCGCCTGTCTTGTGGCCTTTTTCCTCGCGTCTCGATCCTGCGGGTTGTGAGTTCAAGGCATTGCGGTCCAGTGTCACCGGTTTTCTAATTCGTGTTCCGTGATTCCTATTGCGTAGTTCGTGTCCTGAATTCTGTGCGTAATTTGACTACTACTACTTCTACGGTCACCACAGTTTCCTAAAATAAATCGTCAGTGTGATTTCCGTTTATTGGTTGTCGTTATCCAAAGTGACTCAGTAGCCTTCTGAAGGTTCTAAAATGGCACAGGTTTTTAGGACTCCCGTAACCACCCTGTCAGAATAATGGATCGAGTCGGATAATCGACGTTTATTACCTCGTTAACGACCAATACCGCCATGGGGTACCGTCCAAATCAACAATTTCTCTTTGTTTAAGCTTACTTCGAGATAGAGCTGAATGAATTACACTCATTTGCTTCCGATGGTGCATTTCATGAAACACTATGTTTACTATACTGTGATATTAATTGATGCCAGTGTGAAATGGCAGGTCTAAACAATCAACGGCTCATTGCTAAATTTTTCGTGTCAAGAATGATGGGTTCCTCGGAAATTCAGAGCGTTTTAAAATCTGATCTCTCAGCGCCAACAACAGGTCTCCAATTCTCTTCTCGCGAGTTTTGTTCGAGTCTGCAGTGGACTCAGAGATTGAATATCAATCCAGATATGAGGAAAATAGGAAGCTTTCTGTGGCGCTGTAGCACAGTACAGCACGCCTATTAGGTACAATCAGCGATATAAGAACTGAAATAACTGCATTTGTTATTCGGGGGGTTTGCAAACGCTTGGATTTCTCGCACGTGTAGATGCTCATCTTTATACGAAGTTCCACCAAGTGCCTTTTTAATCAGGGTTTAATTTGTACGACTATTGTTTTAATTTTTGATTTTCCTCGGGTTAGCGCCCAGTTACTACTTTTTTATTTGCATGAGTTTAATACTTCATTGCTTATATCATAATAAAAGTGTTTCTAATCACTCCAGTTTGTTGGTTAACAATAGATAATATTAACCGTAATCAGTTGTTGGTAACTCATACCGTTTGAAGCATGTCAATCAATATTTCATCGTGCTCGAGGCATACGAATGCTAAGGGTCAAGTGTTCTGTTCGTGATGAAGCTAGTCAAGGGAATCAACCAATCCAGGATGTCCCTGGATTAATCCAATGTTTTTTGTACATCAATTCTTTAATGCACAAACCATTATTTAAGTATCAGTGTACGGATGAGAGGAATGGGCAGCATACGTGTGAATCACCCTCAGAAATCAAGTGAAGTTTAAAGAGACACATGGTTCGGCAAATCCCCGTTTTGTCTACCTGGAGTAATCTGTTGATCAGTGCTCGTAGCTTTTAGAATAGAGCAAAATACGAGGGAATCCCCTGGCCGAAACAAATAGCTTTTCGCAAAAGGCAAGTGATTCGACAATGATTTTTTGGAATCTCCAATGAAAGCATCGCAGGACACAAATGGGGCACATCTCGCAGTTGCAAAAAAGGGGCACAATTGGATCCAGTGTGCGCGTACGCGTTATCATCATCTCGGCTGTGCACCACCTGATGTCAGAAATGTCGCCCGGCATGAGGGTTGTTCTATTACCTTTGTCTTCTTCTTCGTTCGTTCAACTATGACCTATTAAATGCCATTTGTCAGAGTTCCCGACATGCCGGTCGTTCGGAGTTTGAGTTTGCACCTGTCTGTACAAACAAACCTGCCTCAGAGTTGAATCCTTTGATCACTGCTGGTACTGAATTGGAAGCAATATTATCAGATCAAACAGCTCGTATGTTTGTTTGAAAATATAAGTATTTTGGGAGCTTATTACTGTTCTGTGTGGAAACTCCAATCAACAGATAAACGAACATTTCCTTAGCAGCTTTCATGCACGTTATCAACAACAACAGCTAATCATTTGATCAGCAGTTTGTTGATATGATCGAATACTTCAAGTGAGGCCACATATACATGAAAAGATTAGGGTTTTTGGTTGTCTAATGAATGTCGCCAAACCGTATCGCAAGTCTAACTGTATGTAAAATACAGATTTTCAATACGGTGACTTGGAGTAATTCGGTGGGATAAGTGACATTTTTTTCCACTATCCATCCTCCAGACTTCATCTTTAAAAACAATTTCCATTTCATCCAACCAAGCACACACTGGGGAAGCGTTAAAAGCGAATTCCGTTCTCCTTAGAACTCATCAGTAGTGTATATATGCACTGTCTCAACCGGAAGTTGAACTGTGGATCCATCGAATGATCTGACCAGAATTACCACTTCAAGTTCATTCCGGTGTCATGTTTAATAGTAATTAGTCATATCATTTTTTCTGGATCGACAGCAACCAAAACGGAGACTGGACTATCTGTTAACTGTAATCAAAAGCCTCCTATTCTGACGAGTTGACTTGCGACAAGCGGGACAGCATTTAACTCACATTCACCTCATAGCTACTCATGAGTAGTGTGCTTGAAAGTGAAGAATCTTCATGCGATGGAAATGTTTGTGATAACCGAGAAAGGGCACTGCATAGCTGCTTCGTCCTGTTTGGGACTCGTCAGAAGTGCGTTCTTTTTGTGTCACTGTCAGGGCTCGAACCGCGAACATTCGGGTTGGGACTTCAAACCCTTGCCCCTGAGCTACGCGGTTGACGGTCATCACCTTGTGCGAATGGCTCACTCAATTTTTAGAATAGCAAGCTTGGATTAGTGCATTCGATTGTTAAGTACATGTGTTTCATCAAATTATTTTTGAAATGGTACTTTCCTCCCCTATCCTTCTTTGTACAGATATTATTTATACTTCACTAACTCAATATACATCACTACTTGGGAATAAAATTGTCATGGGAAAATAAAATAAAATAAATACACAGATTACTAAAACCGATTTCATCGTGAGACCGGAAATTGGGTTCACCACGATCACNGTTTGTTTGTCCACTCATCCGATCATCGAGATTACTCATGACGGTGTGTGTGTGTGTGTGTGTATGTGTGGTGGGTCAGGGTAGCTTTAGCGCTTGCACAAATTGTTTTTGGGCACACAGAGGTGGGTTGTGCAGACGAATGTCCACCACTACTGCTGTAGCCAGCATCCGACAGCTAACCTGCCTCGATAATCGCTCACGAACTTTGTACACGGGTCAGAAAGCCTCGGACATGTCCACAGTGTGATTTCTTTCAGCTAGGTGTGAAACTACTGCGCTGGTGAGTGACTTATTCGTTCCGGTGTTCAGCCACGTAGGGTGGTGTTCACGAATCCTTTCGGACAATCGGCTGACCATGGGGCCTATGTACGTTGTTCCACAGGAACAAGTAAATGAGTATACACAGAATGAGACCGCAGAGTCTGGAACTTTGGCCTTCAGTCGCAAACACACAATTGGCTTGGACGTGAACAACACACGAAGCTTAGATGCATACAACGTCTTATGGATTGCGTCAGTTAATCTTCTTTGTATGATCTCAGCTGATGTGTCCCCTTTGAACGGTAAAGAAATGTACACGGATTTTTTTTCTTAACCCCGGTGTTTTGTAAAGAGTTTTCCGTGCACTGAATCATCATGTTGACTAAACGCTCCGGATACCCATTACGTGCAAAGATCGATTTTACAGTACAGAGCTCTTCTTCTAGCGCGTCCTCACTGCAGATCTTTCTTGCCCTATTCGGTAGACAGCTAACCAGTTTCATTTTTTATCTTCAGTGGCACAAAGCCTCAGAAATGAATACATTGGTCTTTCCACGTTGCCTTTCTATGTACGGAACGCTGCACTGAACCATCTGATCGACGGGTGATGCAGATATCTAGAAACGGCAATTTGTTGTTACGCTCCATTTCTAAAGTAAATGTCATGTTGGGATTCACACTGTTGAACCTATTTAATAGTTCTGTTGTGTTCGATGTTACACTGATCACACAATAGATGTCATCTGCGTACCGTGTGTATAGTACACAGTCTTCCACGGATGATTTTAGATGCGTGTTTTCAAGCTTCGCTAAGAATAAATCCGCGAAAGCGGTCCTAGCGGAGATCCCATGGCTACGCCATCCTTTTGTCGATATATCTCATCGTTAAACTTGAAGACGAATCAGACTTCACAACCGAAGACCTCAATATGTTGAAAAAATAGTTGACACTAGTTTGCGGAAAAAGCAACTGAAAATTTACCAACCTAATCGTTGGAGTGGTAGCGTTACAACATTTTCACACCGCCAAATCGGTAGATGAGAATTCCCGAATAAACCAATTGTTGATTCATTCGCCGAAACACAAATTTGAGTTGAATAAACAACGATAGACAAGGGTGAACTGATACACCGGTCTCGTGTAATGCATGGTCTACCATCGAAAAGATGTGTGGGTGGCCGCCATTTAGAACCATTATCACTTAGTCATCCGACAATATCCAACAGAGGAATTCGGTTTTATTATTGATTGTGGAGGTGGCAGTTCAAGTTAGTTGATCGTTGATGTCGAATTCACACACACAACAAAAAAATTTACCGGTTTATTTTGTGTTTCCTGTGATGATAATATCTACACGATTCTCGTGTTGATTCAGGTGAAACTGGCGGATTAGTAAAAGTAAAATCGGTCCGTTTCTCATTCAGTTTAAACAAAAGTACGCTTGTTTCTGAAACATTCCAGTGCAACTAAAGAGATTCCTACCCTGTAGTAATCTGCAGCTCTGTTAAAGATAAATGTAACTCCAGGTCTAGTTGAACAGATTTGTGCTTGGTTCATTCTCAAAACAGGTGCAAGCTATCTAACTATGGAAAAGAAGAGGCAACTGTGAAATGGTAGTGATGATAAAATCTGTACCCACAACCCCTCGGAACTTGTTATAAGGTCAAACAGTGTATGATTACTGATGAATTATTAGTTTTAACTTCCCTTATTATGGAGTATTTTTTTATAAAACGGCTACCCGGAAGAGTTTATTGACTAAGTGGTAAAATAACATGAAGAAAAACCTAAGGAAATAGGCTCCGCTGAGAAACCTGTATACGTTCATCAACCGTCCCAAGGAGATGCAGAGTCAAAAATTCATCCGGAGAACGGTCCCCGTCTGATCCTCGCATTCATAAATGCTCTACCGAAAGTGCAAGGCTAAAAAACAATTCCTACTTACAGATGACGCCAAAATCTGGAATACAGTAACAGAATCCGAGGGCTCTCTAAAACTTCAAGAATCACTTAACGCAGCTTATTAATGGTCTAAGGAGAACGACATTAATTTGAATGTTTCTAAATGCAAAGTCCTATCCCCAAGTCACAAGAGGTTCTCGTATTTCCTCGGAAATCAGCACCACATACTTCAAGTAAAAAGGAATTAGTTATTGCTGTTCAAGAGGATTTAAGCTGCTCGATAAATTAAGCTTAGGCTTCGTTCGCCGCTGTGAAGAATGTCGGCTGACATAGGCAAGCCTTCAATCGGTTTGAATCAGCACTGTTCCCACTTTTGCTATCAGTTTACATTCAACCGTAGACAGAGTACGCCTTGGAGCCCATGGTTGCAACCGTTTCAAGTAACTGACTCCAAAGTGTTGACTATTGAATCTTTCAAGCGGAGATTCCATGAAATCTTGGTACATCTCACATCTCTATACCACTAAAAACAAACAAATTCGTTGGAAACTGCATTTTCTGTTATCTCCTACCTTGAATTCTATGTGATTTTTTTCGTCGAGAATCGATTAGACTGTGTAAATATCCCAACGGGGACAAGAGAAGCATCAGCTTTTAAGTAATTCCCATAATACAAGTATGACTTTGAGGTGAAGTAAACAGGACACTTTACATTGTAAAAGTAAAACCTGTATTTACTTATTGTGCTTTCGAATGAAAGACAGAGCACCATATTCAGCAACCCTTGCCGAGTACACTCATTCATCTATTTTTTGTGAAACTGGGCACATTGGCCACAGGAACAAGCGCTTATCTGATCGCGTTCGTGCATTCCACCCAGTTTGGTTAAGCACGAAATTAGAATTCGAATGCGCTATGTTCACACCTCATTGAATCGGATCGGAAACATTGGATTTTATAGACGCGTTTCGACTTGTCAACAAGATTCGGTGTAGGCAATCGAGAGAAACGAAGCATCGCATCCTAATCACGACAAAAGCCGTAACTATTGGTATTCAAAATCTCCTCCTCACCTGTGTGTGTGTGTGCCCAGAGGAAGTATGTAGCCCGATTGATCTTTCCCAACACGTGAACAACCACTCGAACGTTTCACACTGTGATCAATTTCACTCAAGCACTCATGCTGGGAACCAAATTCTAACTGGCATAATTAGGAATAACTGGAAACGAGCTTGTCTACCATATTGTGTGGTAGGGTCATTAAAATTTGGCCGCGCTGTTGTATTCAGTTTGATCATCGGCACCTAATCACCGAGGTTGTCATCAATTGCTCTATGATTCATTGCTGTAACGATATTGTGTGATTAAGGTGACGTCGGGTCACGACATAGTCCCCACCGGATAATTCTATCAAATCTGTTCAGTACTTCTTCTTGACTATTCTTCAGTATTCGCTTCCAGTTGTTACAGAAACGGGGATCGTTTAAATGTCCCAAGCTTGGTTATTTAACTATTTCACTGATAGAAAAGAAACGACTAGACTTAGGAAAGCTTCGTCTTAACCCTTAGTCAACAACTCCAGAGTTCCTAAAGGAGCTATGCTGCCCCCGTACTTAGTATCCACGTATATTTATGATATTCCTTGGGTTTCGCATGCACGTAGATGATGTTGTGCTGCGCCAACCCATTTCTTGTTCCTTCGATCTAAGCTCCTTTACAGACAACATTGCTCAAATTGAGCCATACCCCTCCTTATCGGGGTTGAGCTTAAACTCCAGTAAATTTGTTGAATGTTTGTATAGTTTTGCACTCTCTTCCCACCCGACAGACACCACATTGATAGAAACACAGTCCTTTATCTAGAATGGTCTTTGTCTAATATCATGGTGTAACTGTAGATAACAATTTAATTGGGTCAACCCACATCGACAACTGCAGTAGTAAACTGTGGTGCTTATCATTTCGATTTCGAAAGCTCAGACAGTTTCACACACCCCAGTCAGTTATTTCTTCCTTTGTATATCAGTTTCTTTTCCCCATGTGACTTTATTGTTCCTCAGTTATTTTCCGTTGCTCATTTTGCCAACTTTTCAAAAACGTACGCCACGTTGTTTTCAATTTCGACAAACGATTTC